>CAXIVC010000160.1:25000-27942 GCA_964035585.1 Polytrichum formosum | reverse complement strand
GTCCTAAGATGAGCTCAACGAGAACAGAAATCTCGTGTGGAACAAAAGGGTAAAAGCTCATTTGATTTTGATTTTCAGTACGAATACAAACTGTGAAAGCATGGCCTATCGATCCTTTAGTCTTTCGGAATTTGAAGCTAGAGGTGTCAGAAAAGTTACCACAGGGATAACTGGCTTGTGGCAGCCAAGCGTTCATAGCGACGTTGCTTTTTGATCCTTCGATGTCGGCTCTTCCTATCATTGTGAAGCAGAATTCACCAAGTGTTGGATTGTTCACCCACCAATAGGGAACGTGAGCTGGGTTTAGACCGTCGTGAGACAGGTTAGTTTTACCCTACTGATGCTCGGTGCCGCAATAGTAATTCAACTTAGTACGAGAGGAACCGTTGATTCACATAATTGGTCATTGCGCTTGGTTGAAAAGCCAGTGGCGCGAAGCTACCATGTGTAGGATTATGACTGAACGCCTCTAAGTCAGAATCCATGCTAGAAGCGGCGCTTTCTACCTCCCCGGTTGTTACCCGACTACCAGTAGGGGCGCCCGTGCGCCCCCAGAAGCATGCGTCGAGAGCCCCCCCGGATCGGCCGAACGAGCCGTCTCCGGGAGCTTTGCACCACAATTCCAGACGATCGGGGAGATGAATCCTTTGCAGACGACTTAAATATGGGACGAGGTATTGTAAGTGGCAGAGTAGCCTTGCTGCTACGATCCACTGAGATTCCGCCTCACCGTCCCAAAGATTTTCCCCAAAATTTTCCCCGCCCTGCGGGCGGGGGGTCCAGGGTCGGGGGGTCTCTCGGCCCCCGCCCGCGCCAACACTTGGCCGTTTTTTTCCGAATTCCCGTCCTCCCCGGAGGGGGCCGGGGGCGCAGCCCCCGGGCCCCAGACCCGCGATTTACCGTAATTTTCGGAGCTCCAGCGGTTTAGTCGGAGGCCCCCTGAAACCCCCTCCAATATAAATACAACCTCCGCTCCCCACCCTGTCGTGATGCGGTCATACCAAGGCTACTACACCAGATCCCATCAGAACTCTGAAGTTAAGCGCCTTTGGGCCGGAATAGTACTGGGATGGGTGACCTCCCGGGAAGTCCCGGTGCTGCATCCATCTTTTGTTTGACTCCGACCCCCCTTTTGCACCCCCTTCCATCAATGCATCCGCACCTTTTCTTTTATTCTGTCTTTCATCAACTCCTTGACTTAATACGCCCTTTCGTTTTGCTCCGTAACACTGTTTAATTCAACGCCACCGAATCTTTAATCCCCCCTATTTAATCAATCCCAAATTCTTCCCCCGACGCATCAAACTCATACCTCTTTCGAATCCATGCCACAAAATGCACCCTAAATAACAGAATTCAAACACTGCCCCCTCCGCTGAACACGGCCGAATCTTTAACACGTCGCAAACTGATTCTCATTTCAAACCATTCGCTACAACCAAAAACCCAATACCACATCACATCTGCCTCTCAAAACCCTCGTATTATAATTATAACAACACAAACGCATTACTCTCGCCACACCCGTTTTATTACAGGATAGTAATATCAACAAATCTATTCATTCATTCCTCTACTACCATCGCTCGCCCCTAAATCAATCAGAACCCGATCCACCCAATTTATCGATGCCTTTTATTCAAATCGCTTCCTAAATACCTGCTACCCCGAAATAGATCAACATCGAACCCTGTTTTTCATCCCGTCGTAAATCCACCTAAACCGGACCTTTTTTTAATCCGGTCCCAAATAGATGAACATCGTAAATCGATCAAGATCCAGACCTTTTTCCAATCCGGTCGTAAATGCCCGAACCCCCTAAATAGATCAACTTCGATACCTTTTTTTAATCGGGTCCTAAACACATCAAAATCGTAAATAGGTGAAGATGCAGACCTTTTTTTTTATCCGGCCGTAAATACCATCAATTACCAGGGTTTCTGATCGGCACGCGAGTGTGTTCGGTTCCATTCGAATCCGAGGCAAGTGCGTTTCTGCTCCGAAACGAATGAAACCCGAATCCACCCAATACCGACCTCTCGGATTCGTAATACCTGACTGTGTTTCGGATCGAATTAACTAATTCGTACCTTCCGAATTCGTCCATGAACAGATCCTAATCATATACCTTTTTTGTTTTTGAGGTTTAGGGTCCTAAATATATCCTATTCCATACCCATTTTATTTTGCTCCACCCATTTCACTCCTTCGCATCCAATTAACTAACGCCCAGGTTTAACCCTCACCTTCCGAATTCATCCATCCACGAAATAGATCATAATCTGTACCTATTTTTAGTCATGTCGTAAATAGATCATAATCGAATCCACCCGACCAATCGACCGCATTTATACCTAGGTGTGTCTAAATGCATTCGTGTTTAGTATGCCTATTTTCAGTTGGGCCCTAAATAAATCTAAATCCAGACCTCTTTTTTAATCCGGCCATAAATAGATGTGACCCAATCCACCCAATTAATCGACCGGATCAAAACCTAGGTGTGTCGGGTTCCATTTGTATCCGACGCCTATTATTAATCTGGCCCTAAATATATCTAGATCCACACCATTTTCTAAATCCGGTCATGCGTGGATGAAAACCGCAAATAGACAAAGTTTGATACCTATTTTTAATCGGGTCGTACATATATGAAAATCGAATCCACCAATTACCAAGGTTCCGGATTAAACCCCTTAGTGTGTTGAATTCCATTTTGTATCCCACACCCATGTGTTTGCTCCCAAATACATCAGAAGCGAATCCACCCTAGTACCAAGGTTTGGGATTAACACCCAAGTGTGTCGAATTTCCATTTGTATCCCACACCCATGTGTGTTTGCTCCTTAATGAATGACAACCGAACCCACCCAATACCAAGGTTTGGGATTCATACCCAAGTGTGTTGAATTCCATTTGCATCCAACCCCCATTTTTAGTCGGCT
>CAXIVC010000160.1:12500-15000 GCA_964035585.1 Polytrichum formosum | reverse complement strand
CCACAAAATGCACCCTAAATAACAGAATTCAAACACTGCCCCCTCCGCTGAACACGGCCGAATCTTTAACACGTCGCAAACTGATTCTCATTTCAAACCATTCGCTACAACCAAAAACCCAATACCACATCACATCTGCCTCTCAAAACCCTCGTATTATAATTATAACAACACAAACGCATTACTCTCGCCACACCCGTTTTATTACAGGATAGTAATATCAACAAATCTATTCATTCATTCCTCTACTACCATCGCTCGCCCCTAAATCAATCAGAACCCGATCCACCCAATTTATCGATGCCTTTTATTCAAATCGCTTCCTAAATACCTGCTACCCCGAAATAGATCAACATCGAACCCTGTTTTTCATCCCGTCGTAAATCCACCTAAACCGGACCTTTTTTTAATCCGGTCCCAAATAGATGAACATCGTAAATCGATCAAGATCCAGACCTTTTTCCAATCCGGTCGTAAATGCCCGAACCCCCTAAATAGATCAACTTCGATACCTTTTTTTAATCGGGTCCTAAACACATCAAAATCGTAAATAGGTGAAGATGCAGACCTTTTTTTTTATCCGGCCGTAAATACCATCAATTACCAGGGTTTCTGATCGGCACGCGAGTGTGTTCGGTTCCATTCGAATCCGAGGCAAGTGCGTTTCTGCTCCGAAACGAATGAAACCCGAATCCACCCAATACCGACCTCTCGGATTCGTAATACCTGACTGTGTTTCGGATCGAATTAACTAATTCGTACCTTCCGAATTCGTCCATGAACAGATCCTAATCATATACCTTTTTTGTTTTTGAGGTTTAGGGTCCTAAATATATCCTATTCCATACCCATTTTATTTTGCTCCACCCATTTCACTCCTTCGCATCCAATTAACTAACGCCCAGGTTTAACCCTCACCTTCCGAATTCATCCATCCACGAAATAGATCATAATCTGTACCTATTTTTAGTCATGTCGTAAATAGATCATAATCGAATCCACCCGACCAATCGACCGCATTTATACCTAGGTGTGTCTAAATGCATTCGTGTTTAGTATGCCTATTTTCAGTTGGGCCCTAAATAAATCTAAATCCAGACCTCTTTTTTAATCCGGCCATAAATAGATGTGACCCAATCCACCCAATTAATCGACCGGATCAAAACCTAGGTGTGTCGGGTTCCATTTGTATCCGACGCCTATTATTAATCTGGCCCTAAATATATCTAGATCCACACCATTTTCTAAATCCGGTCATGCGTGGATGAAAACCGCAAATAGACAAAGTTTGATACCTATTTTTAATCGGGTCGTACATATATGAAAATCGAATCCACCAATTACCAAGGTTCCGGATTAAACCCCTTAGTGTGTTGAATTCCATTTTGTATCCCACACCCATGTGTTTGCTCCCAAATACATCAGAAGCGAATCCACCCTAGTACCAAGGTTTGGGATTAACACCCAAGTGTGTCGAATTTCCATTTGTATCCCACACCCATGTGTGTTTGCTCCTTAATGAATGACAACCGAACCCACCCAATACCAAGGTTTGGGATTCATACCCAAGTGTGTTGAATTCCATTTGCATCCAACCCCCATTTTTAGTCGGCTCGTAAATAGATGAATACCCAATACCTTAGTGTGTTGAATTCCATTTTGTATCCGAGACCCATGTGTTTGCTCCTAAATGAATGAGAACCGAACCCACCCAATACCCAATACCCAATACCTTAGTGTGTTGAATTCCATTTTGTATCCCACACCCATGTGTGTTTGCTCCTTAATGAATGACAACCGAACCCACCCAATACCAAGGTTTGGGATTCATACCCAAGTGTGTTGAATTCCATTTGTATCCAACCCCCATTTTTAGTCGGCTCGTAAATAGATGAAAATATATGCCTATTTTAAACCGGGCATAAATAGACGAAAACTGAACCCACCCTAATACCAAGGTTGGGGATTAATATTTGTATCAGTGTTGGGTTCTATTTGTATTGGAGACCTATTTTTAGTCGGGACTAGCAGGTGGAGTGAGGGAACCGCGGCGGGCACTAGCAGAATTGTAGCAGAAGTGACTGGGACTGGGACTAGCGGGCGCTAGTCGGGACTGGCGGGGGCGCCGTGGCGACTGGGACTAGCGGGCGCTAATCGGGACTGGCGGGGGCGCCGTCGCGACCGGGACTAGCGGGCGCTAATCGGGACTGGCGGGGGCGCCGTCGCGACCGGGACTAGCGGGGCGCTAGTCGGGACTGGCGGGGGCGCCGTAGCGACTGGGACTGGCGGGGGCGCGGTCGGGACAGGTGGGGGCGGGACAGGTGGCAGAGGGGTTATTTATATCAATTTTATATTAATTTAACTAAATAAAAACTATATATAGATTTTACTTTATTCATTTTTTATACGGGAGGAGGGAGGGGGAGGAGTGACGGAGCAGCGCGGGGAGGAGTGGCGGAGCAGCGCGGGGAGGCCCCAGCGGCTAAGGGGAAAACGTCTA
>CAXIVC010000160.1:0-2500 GCA_964035585.1 Polytrichum formosum | reverse complement strand
CCAATTAACTAACGCCCAGGTTTAACCCTCACCTTCCGAATTCATCCATCCACGAAATAGATCATAATCTGTACCTATTTTTAGTCATGTCGTAAATAGATCATAATCGAATCCACCCGACCAATCGACCGCATTTATACCTAGGTGTGTCTAAATGCATTCGTGTTTAGTATGCCTATTTTCAGTTGGGCCCTAAATAAATCTAAATCCAGACCTCTTTTTTAATCCGGCCATAAATAGATGTGACCCAATCCACCCAATTAATCGACCGGATCAAAACCTAGGTGTGTCGGGTTCCATTTGTATCCGACGCCTATTATTAATCTGGCCCTAAATATATCTAGATCCACACCATTTTCTAAATCCGGTCATGCGTGGATGAAAACCGCAAATAGACAAAGTTTGATACCTATTTTTAATCGGGTCGTACATATATGAAAATCGAATCCACCAATTACCAAGGTTCCGGATTAAACCCCTTAGTGTGTTGAATTCCATTTTGTATCCCACACCCATGTGTTTGCTCCCAAATACATCAGAAGCGAATCCACCCTAGTACCAAGGTTTGGGATTAACACCCAAGTGTGTCGAATTTCCATTTGTATCCCACACCCATGTGTGTTTGCTCCTTAATGAATGACAACCGAACCCACCCAATACCAAGGTTTGGGATTCATACCCAAGTGTGTTGAATTCCATTTGCATCCAACCCCCATTTTTAGTCGGCTCGTAAATAGATGAATACCCAATACCTTAGTGTGTTGAATTCCATTTTGTATCCGAGACCCATGTGTTTGCTCCTAAATGAATGAGAACCGAACCCACCCAATACCCAATACCCAATACCTTAGTGTGTTGAATTCCATTTTGTATCCCACACCCATGTGTGTTTGCTCCTTAATGAATGACAACCGAACCCACCCAATACCAAGGTTTGGGATTCATACCCAAGTGTGTTGAATTCCATTTGTATCCAACCCCCATTTTTAGTCGGCTCGTAAATAGATGAAAATATATGCCTATTTTAAACCGGGCATAAATAGACGAAAACTGAACCCACCCTAATACCAAGGTTGGGGATTAATATTTGTATCAGTGTTGGGTTCTATTTGTATTGGAGACCTATTTTTAGTCGGGACTAGCAGGTGGAGTGAGGGAACCGCGGCGGGCACTAGCAGAATTGTAGCAGAAGTGACTGGGACTGGGACTAGCGGGCGCTAGTCGGGACTGGCGGGGGCGCCGTGGCGACTGGGACTAGCGGGCGCTAATCGGGACTGGCGGGGGCGCCGTCGCGACCGGGACTAGCGGGCGCTAATCGGGACTGGCGGGGGCGCCGTCGCGACCGGGACTAGCGGGGCGCTAGTCGGGACTGGCGGGGGCGCCGTAGCGACTGGGACTGGCGGGGGCGCGGTCGGGACAGGTGGGGGCGGGACAGGTGGCAGAGGGGTTATTTATATCAATTTTATATTAATTTAACTAAATAAAAACTATATATAGATTTTACTTTATTCATTTTTTATACGGGAGGAGGGAGGGGGAGGAGTGACGGAGCAGCGCGGGGAGGAGTGGCGGAGCAGCGCGGGGAGGCCCCAGCGGCTAAGGGGAAAACGTCTACCTGGCCCCAAACTTGAGCAGAGAGACAAAAGCTGACTTGACGGTGGGGGAGGGGCCCTGCGCGGAGTCCCAGAGGCTTATACGTGGGGAGTCGGTTGGAGCGGCAGGGGTCGTGCGACTCGCCACAAGCCAGCGCGAGAAACGAATTGATCCTGAAGCTTGTGGGAGAGGGGTGAGCTGCCTGATGGGCCTTCGTGGCCCGGCCGTGGTTAGCCTTATTTTCCGCGAGTGAAGGGTGAAGATTTGGATCGAAGCGTAGGGGGCGCATCGGGTGGGAAAGTCGAGTGGGGCAAGGGTTTCGGCAAACGAAAACCGTCGAATGCAAAGGATGGCGGACGACGGAATGTAGGCCTTTGAAGTAGAAACCCAGCCCCCGAGATGGCACGACCTGGTGCGATTGGCCTCGTGTGGCTTTCGGGGACCAGGATCGATCTTAGCGCCGGGAGGGGAGGGGCTGCCTGATGGGCCTTCGTGGCCCGGCCGCGGCACCCTCGTGATTCCGGTGCGAGGAGAACATTCTGGTCGAAATTGCGAGGGAATCGGGAAAAGGGAAAACGTCTACCTGGCCCCAACTGTGAGCAGAGAGACAAAAGGATGTTTGACGATGGGGGAGGGGCCCTGCACGGAGTCCCAGAGGCTTCTACAAGGGGAGGCGGCTCTGCCGACCGACCCTGCCCGCTGCAGAACCAGGATCGATCTTAGCGCCGGGAGGGGAGGGGCTGCCTGATGGGCCTTCGTGGCCCGGCCGCGGCACCCTCGTGATTCCGGTGCGAGGAGAACATTCGGGTCGAGATTGCGAGGGAATCGGAAAGCGTATCGGGTTGCGTGGGGCTAGTCCGGCAAACGAAAACCGTCGAATGCAAAGGATGGCGGACGACGGAATGTA
>CAXIVC010000159.1:0-30006 GCA_964035585.1 Polytrichum formosum | reverse complement strand
TATCTGCGGGCAGCAGCGCACGTTGCCGAGGGTGACGACGGCGACGTTGCGCTTGTGGGAGTCCGCCGGGTCCTGCACCGCGTCGATGATCAGCGGCAGCAGGTCGCCGATGTGGGGCCGCAGGGCGGGCCCAGCCACCAGGGACAGCTCCCCCACCGTCAGCAGCACGCTCGCCATCACGCCGCTCTCGCCGCCGCCTGCGGGTGTTGTAGCCTCTCTCGAGCATCTCGGCATGACGTCTTTGCAGACCAATCGGTCCGTTGCATATTACGTGCCACAGTTGTGAGCTAGAACACACGGTCCGGGCCGTCACAGCGCTGAGGATGAACTTGCTGTCAATGTGATAGACGGGTCTGCGCACACGCGGCCGAACAAGCGCAACGCGTTGCATCTGCCACGCATACAGACAACGCGACAATGTGAGCTGGGGCCTGTGTAGCACGCCTCAGGTACACCGAGCATTGTGCCGGATGCTCGGTGTAGATCACGGGCTGGATGGGCATTGGTGTCTGCCAGCTTGGAGAGTTCGGGCATGACATCTCATCATGCACCCCGAGCGCCACGAGCTGCCTGTCACCAGCGACCCGCAAGACAACCAGGCGTCTGGATGCGATCCAGCATGTGCGGCTGAGGCAAGCTTGCATAGCACGGTGAGATCTGGGCGTCCGTTGCTGATGCCAGAATTTAGCACTCACCGCCGGCGCTGCCCTTCGGCAGGGCGATGGAGCCGGGCGGGTCTGCCAGCAGCGGCGCATGCTGCGCGGCGGTGCGCAGCTTGCCGACCAGCGCCTTCTCGATGGGCGACACGTATGGCAGCACCAGCTGCGGCGCATTGTGTATCAGCCGCCCCAGCAGCGACGCGCTCTCTGCAACGCAGCAGGACGCGCCAAGTGTTGTGCAGGCGTGAATCGTTTGACGACAGGTGGGTAAGGGTTACGCATGAGGATGAGTGTTGGGGTAGGATTAGGGACAGAATCAAGGTACGAAACCGGGAATGGCCCTACTTGAAAGGATGCGGAACAAAATTATGGAATGTGGCAACTGTCGGGCACGTTTGAGGAATGCAGGCAGCCAAGCGAGTGTGCTCCATCACTGATCTTGACACCCGCTCAGTGCACAACACTATCAGATGGTATAATACAGATGACAGCCTTCCGGGACCAGACAGAGCAGGCCACTGCTCACCTTCCCGCTGCAGCGAGTCCGGCGAGTGGTCCATGTCGTTCAGTAGCTGCATCAGGTGGCGCCGCAGCTGCGGCATCACGTACGCCGGGTTCTTGACGCTCAGGCGCCCGGCCACGTCGATCGCCAGGCCCCGCACCTTCACATCCTCGTCGTTGAGGGCGACGAACAGCGCCCGCAGGCTGCGCCATAAGTATGGATGAGTTGGAATATTCCTGCTTCAGGGGCTTCGCTACTGAAACAACAGGACACTGTGCTAATCATCAAAAACTGATTGCACAGCGTACGCACAAAGCACGCGCTCAGCAGGCATGTTCCAACGCAACAGTCTGTGTTTGGCAGCGGACCAGCCATTGCTGCTCAGCACATGAGGTGGATCTGCAGCGAGGGAGCGAGACCTCTGCCCTTCCCACCGGCTGGCAAATAATCTTAGCTTTACATGCGAGATCCACTCACACTTGGTTTTCGTTCGACTGCTTGGCCAACCCAGGGAGTTCCTCTTCCGTGCACCGTACTCATCCACAGCCCTGATTTCATATAAGTAATTAGTAATGCAATCATGCCATTGGCAGCGTGCACCTGTCGGCCTGGGCGAGGTAGGCGTCCAGCGCGGTCGTGCGCTCAAAGGCACGCAGCACCTGGCGGCGCACCGAGACCGCCGTGTCCGCCACCGCCGCCGTCAGCAGCCGGCTGACCACCGCCTCCGCGACGCGGCCCTCGGCCTGTGACAGCGACCATCATGACAGACTCTGTGTTGTAGGTTCATGACATAAGTTAAAGCTGTTACCTACTTTGGTATAGTCTTTCAAAAGCTACAAAACCAAAACCAACCTTTTCAAATCCTCTATCTCCGTCAAAGTTCTTTTCATACAGAATCCTGTCGTGCAACCCGCTGAGGCATGCCATGGGTGGTGCTGCCAGCAACACGCAGGTATAGGGAGTGACGAAATAAGCAGACGCTGGTGTGGACGCCGGGAGTTGTCAGATGACCAGCAGCGACGACAATCTGCTCATTGAGCGGATGAAAGCGACGGAACGATGGGGGTGCACGCATACGTGATCAGCGCAGAGACCGCACCAGGTGCCGTGCTGGCCGCTTGGTCTCCGTGACGTGGCGGTTGAGGATGCGGGCGGCGCACAGGGCGGCGGCCTTGCGCACGGAGATGTCGGCGTCGTCGAGCCACTGCAGCACGTGCTCCCGCGCGAACTCGAGCAGCCCAATGGGCCCGAAGTTAAAGCTGCCCAGGGTCTCGAGCGCCAGCCGCGCCAGCGGGCTGCCGTGCAGCTCGCCTGCAGCACAGTTGGCTGCATGGTGAGTACTGGGGACAGGACATGTGTGCCACAGCCACGGGCAGCGGCTCCATCAGGCTACCGCGCACAGGCTATATGTGTCGGCCACTCCAATGAGAGCCACATGCATCATGCAATGGGTGAAGCGGGGGCCCACAAATGCCGGCTGGCTGAGCACTGCATGTGCTCTTCTGCTGATGTTCACGTTACACTGGGACGGCTGTCTTGGCAGGCAGAGACTACATCAGTGCACGCAGAGGGCAACGCTGCAGCGGTTTCTCGAAGGTGACTCTGAGCGTGTTGGCATATATGCAGTTGTGGGTTGCGGCCACACCCGCGTTGAGCGCGTGCGTGATTGCCGCACGGCGGTTGGGGGTGGTGGTCCTGAACGTCCGGTTGGCGAGCACCAGGGCCAGCATGTCCAGCAGCACCGCCTGCACCGCGCCCAGCAGCTCTGGCAGCGCCTCCACCGTGTCCTGCACGCGAGTTCAACTTGTGAAGTCTCGCACTTCATTGGAGGTAGACTTGAAGGCAGCACTGATCGGGCAGTTCTTGTTGCACATATACACATACTGGCCAGCAAATGTTTGCAAACTGTTGATCGCTGCAAGGTTGGCTCACAAACTCCTGTCAGCATCGTGCAAGCAAGTTGCACATTTCCGTCCATCAGCTAGCTCAAAAGCCCACTTTTGCAAATCCTTCCCGTTTTCGCCATGGTGATGGGATGTTCACACCTTGAGGGCTCGGACGAGGGTGTCGGTGAGGCCTGTCATGGCCATCGGCTCGATGAGGTCCTTGGCATACGGCCGCCACGCGCCCTTCAATGCTTTCGCCAGCACGCCGGCACACTGCAAACCACGCCAATGCCGGGCTCAGTAGGGTGCTCAAGCACAGACATGCAACGTGACCGCTACAGAGCTCATGTACTGCCAGCCAAGCTGCATGTAGGCGTGACCAGTTACTCAGTGGGTGCGGGGCTAGAATGGCCGGCAATGGTTGTGAATGGCGGTAAGGCGGTCAACCAGCGCACATTCAGCGCCTCGGGCGAGTGCGTCCTGGAGCGGCCCTTCGCCGGCGGAGCGATGGCTTCGCGGATCTGCGACGCGACGGCGTCCAGGCAGCCCTCCATGTCCTCCGCCGAGTGCGCCTTGGCCAGCGCCATCGCCATGTCGCCCAGCGCCACGAAGCCTGCAGAAGCGCAGACCATCATTGCTTCCGAGTATGTGTGTGCTGTCGACCGCATATAATCGCGCTTTGTGTCATCCAGACCACGTCACCATCATTGCGCCGTGCATGCGCTGCTGCTGCAAGGCCTTCTGTGGCACTGAGGGAAACCATCACTCAGACGCTGCGTTGATGCAGCGTCAGAGAGGTCCAAAACAAACGCTGCATGGCAGGCAATCGAGACTGCAACGTGGCGGCGCTGCCATGAGTGTGCGCATCGGGCTGACGGCGCGCACCGGCGCCGCGCTCGGCGGGGTTGCGCAGCACGGACAGCAGGTAGGCGGTGCACGGCTGCAGGTACTTCATGGCGAAGCGCTCCGGCGCGAAGGCCGCCAGCCGGGGCAGCATCTGGATGACCGCCCGCCGGATCAGCTTCTCGCCGCTGCGCGTGTAGGCGAGGACCGTGGAGACGACGTCCTTGTACCTCGCCAGCATGAATTCGCCTGCAGGGGGCCGAACGCAAGGTTGAGCGCCAGACCAGGGTGAAGCAGGATGCACAAACCTGATACCTGGGGATACCTGGGGGATACCTGGGCAGACCAAGACCGTTGAAGTAGGGAACCCTGCTGGGACACACGAGGCTCGAACATGAGCTTGGAGAAAGTCAGCACATGGCTGTAATAGTTGATCGAGCGCGAGCGTGTCAGCTTCAGCCCGAGGGTCGACTTCGGATTGGTGGTGCTATGGCGGAGAGAGATGCTTCCGAGCAGGGCGAGCGCGTCTGGTGTCTGACTCTGCCCTGATGGACCGTGAAGACGATCAGCTGCAGTCGCGACGGCACGAGCCCGGCAGTGGCTTGACGACCGGCCCTCGAGCCGCAAGCAGCCTGCATCTCTGGCTTTCGGAGATAACAGACAGCGTTGTGCGATCCCTCACCCGTGTGCCGCAGCAGCTCGCCGAGGGCCAGCATGGAGCCGTGCACCACCTCCGTGCTCTGCGCGCCGACCAGGCCCCGCTGCGTGCTCTCGAATAGCTTGTGATACCACTGCACCCGGTACCGCGTCTCCCGCTGCTCCACCAGCACCAGACACGCCTGCGACCGGCGCCAAGATGCTTGAAGTCCGGAGTGAGGGTCGGGGCTAGGGTATAACCAGGGTAAGCAGTAAGTATCGGGTGAGGGTTGATGCATTGCAACTCTCCCTGCTGTGTGTTCCCAGCCGCCTGCTTGCAGCTGAGCCGGTGCAGGAGCGTCAGCCAGGGAGTGCATACAACAACCCGTGACTGGACAAGGCCGGTCAATGACGACACCCGATGAACCGAGCGACGATGCATGCGATGGCCTCACATACAACGCTGCAAGGCAACGCGACGCACCCGTAGCGCATCCACTGACGCCTCGCGCACGTAGACCTTGGCGTCGCGGAGGCCGCTCCAGATGACCTCGATGAACGGCTTCACGTGGACGTTGAACACGGCGGGTGCGTTCTCCGCCAGCTGGCGCAGCACCAGCGACCCCGCGTAGCGCAGGTGGTCCGCGCGCTCGTCGCGCAGCCACAGGATCGCACGCCGCACCTGCGCGGGCAGCCGGCCGCCTCAACGAGGCCTAGAAGGCGGGACAACTTGACGGAAGGCAGTCACGAAACAGACGCAGGTCGTACGCGTGTAGGTTCTTGTGCCATAGAAAGCAGCAGTGACAGTCCCATTGTTTACAGAGTGCGACGGAAATCAAATCAGGCAGCAGCTGGTGGGTTAGGGATGCGAGCTCAGCGCATGTTCAAATGGTGCGTGTTAACTTGGCACGATGATGACAAAGGCGCGCGGGCATCAGGGAAGCGTGGCGGGCGGGCCAATGCGTCGGTTCAGGGTCAGAGGCACGGTTCGGCTCCGGATCAGGATTGAGCTCGGGTTAGGGTTACGGACTAGGTTTCGGATGGCACCTCGCTGTCAACGACCTCCGCGGTCACCGGCCCGCCGGCCTTGACCAGCCGCCCCAGCGTCAGCGCGGCAACTCGCAGCGTGTGCAGGTCGGTGTCCGCGCGGAAGACCTCCTGCAGGAACTGCGACAGCCGCGCCGTCTTGACCGCCCCCGTCGTCTGCCCCACCTGTCGGCATCAATCCAATTGCTCGACTGCACCCAAGCTTTTTGAAAGGTCTGGTGCATGCGTTGTCTTTTTCAAGACAGCCGGAGTATACTTTCTATGGAGAGTATACGAACAAACCGTCGGCAACGGTCACGGCGGGGCTGCGCAACGAAGGCCATCATGGAGGCTGCTGCTCAGCGTTGCGGGACATGCGTCCATTCACAGCACTGCATGCGGTATGTGTGCAAAAGGCCTTGGAGGAGGTAGTCCACGTTGCGTGCTCTGCGCCACACCGGCGCAACGCTTCCTTGAGCTGAGTGGCAGGTGGATCACCACCACAGCCTGTTCCTAAGCTGGCCAGCCTGCTGGCAGGGTTCAACGATGTAACCCTACCCAGTGAGCGATGTATGACAGCAACGGGCTTGTTGTGGAAGGCCTCCAAGGCCGCCGCCATTTGCGTCGGCGTGCCAACGCTCACCGGGATCGGATCCACCGTCAAATACTGCCAGCAAGCTAACCAGCTGAGGAACAGGCTGCGGTGGTGATCCACCTGCCGCTCAGCTCAGGAAAGCAATGCGCCGGCTAAGGCACGCATGTGGGCGGTCCTCTGCACAGCCCCGAATTCCGAAACCCCTGTGCGGCCTGTTGCTGCACCGCGATTTGGCTCAGACCCCCGCCGCACCTGAGCGTCGATGAGCTGGTTGATCGCCTGCACGCCTGCCAGCCGGTCGTGGTGGTCCGCGCTGCGCGAGCGGCAGAGGAGCTTTTCCAGCGGTAGCAACATGCGTGCGCCACGCGCAGTCGTGCTGATGCAGAGCACTTCGCGGCGCAATTCGATGCACTAGGCGCTGCGACGCAGGACGGCACCACAGTGCATGACTTGCGCACATGCATGCGTGGTTGGACGGGACCCGGGGGGTTGATGGTTTGCCACCGGCATAGGCAAAACATACCTCTGGATCAGCCCATGCACGCGACCGTACACCTCGTTCATGAACCGGGTGAGCCGCTCGCCAGTGAGGTCGCGGGCCTCCACCTCGACGTAGTCACGCAGCGCATCGTCCGCATCCGCCCCCCTCCGGATCTCCGCCAGGATGCGGTTGAGGCGAGGCATGGTGGGGCCGCCCAGGCCGTTCAGGGGCGAGTGCCCCGGCTCACTGGTGCCGAAGATCTTCTCCATGACGTGATCGAGTCGGCTCGGTAGGTCAGCTGTCGAACCAGCACCGGTGGCGATGTGGACTCCGACATGGGTGGGGCGGCCATGGAGCCATCGCTGCCGTGCTACGTGTCATTTGCTGGGCGACCCTCCCCCGATCCATCTCACGGGGAGGGGCCTCGGTGCACGCAACCCCGAGCCGGCCCCGCCGCAGCTAAGGCGCAGATAAAGAGTAGCGCGGGTGACGCAGTTGCCCAGACGCAATACCCGGGGCCGCACCCAAGCGGCTACTGCACGAGCTGCAGACGAAAACCTGTACAGCCAAATCTAGGGAGGCACGCGGCCAAATACGATGCTAGCCTGACACGCACACTTGCTCGTGTGTGCATCTCTGTGCGTCTGTGCCTTGAGAGCATCGCGCAGGTGTCCTGCCTCACGCTGCGCACATGAACTCAGAAACCAGTGCTATGTCAGCGGCGTCCAACATGCTCTGCCGCACGGCGTCAAGTCGCTGTGCAGCATCATCGGCAGCCTCTTTTCCGTTGCGCATCGCTGCACTCTCCTTGTCGTACCATTGGCCCAGGCGGAGGTCCAGCGCCGTGGCAGTGGATGCAGCCTCGGCGAGCACGGCTGGACGATGGCCGCTGGCGGTGCGCCTGTGGTCCTCGCCCGCTGCCGCCGTGTGAGCCTGGCGGCGCATGCATCATCGGGTCTAGGAACACGGCTCGTTCGCAACCAGGCTGGCAGTTCCACATGCGCACCCTGCAGTCTTGCCGCAGCGAATGGCGGCAGGTCAGTCCACCTTTCACCACATTGTGCTCGGTGCAAATTGATACATGCGATCGTGTCCTGACGGCTATGACAGCCTCGTACGTGAGGCAGAGTGAGTGATCCATGGACAGGCGACAAGGTCAGCAAGGAGCAAGGTACGGTCCGCACCACGGCGGTGAGCAGGTGCGCCATGGCGCTTGGGCCGACCGCAGCAGGGTCGGTTGCCTGCACGCAGCGGACGCCGCGCCCAGACCCACGAAGCTGCGCAGCCACAGGCCGAGCGCGGCACGCGTCTGCGCCGCGTGAACCCCTGCGTCATGGATGCAGCAGTGACTTGCAGCTGCTTCGGCCCGCTACCTCGCGCCCAGCTGGCGCCTTGACGTTGATCAACAGCATCAGCGTGCTGCGAGGAGCAAGTGCTATATATTGATCGGCTGAAGCAAATGTGAGGTTTGTCCGCGCGCACTGCGTGCTGATACCATGTTGTCTGCCAAGCCGCCATTATCTGCCTGCCTGTCTGCGCCGGATGGGTGCGCATGCCGGGCCTCGACTATTAGCTCAACAAGCCTGCAACCCAGAAGCTGTGGTCAGCGTCCGCGACCCCGTTTCAACTTGCCAAACTGAGCGGGCACTTGGACATTCACCATGAGATGCCTGGCAGGATGATGCACGCTGACATGGTTCACGTGCACCATGAGAAACTGCACACCTTGACAGAGCCGCAACATCCAGGCCGCGCGCCACGTCACGATCGGTGGTGGCGTGGCTGGCGGGCCGCACAGTCAAGCACACGTGTTCTGTGAGCAATTTTACCTGCCGACACCGGCTGTTGATGATTACAGACGGCAGTCGTGTGGGTTACGGTGTGCAGCTCGCAAGACGGTCGGAGTCTGCTGCGAGGCGCAAGCCACGACCAACATGACATCTCAGGATTTACCTGCGGACTGGCCTCGGCTGCACATGGGGCTGCCATGATGGTGAGTCCCACCGCTGTGCAGTCTGCAGACAATTGCTCTGCGCGCAGCACGTCGGGTCATCAGAAGGCCAGTGCTGTCAGTACGGCTAATGATGGCGCGGGAGACCATTGCACTCGACCCCGGGGCTACTGCTCACCTGCCAGAGTGTCCGGTATGACAAGGCCAATGATGTCCTCGGCACGCAACCTGTAAGGCCTGCCGTCGAGCACCAGCAGCAGCCGCTTCGGCCCCTCCGCAGCCATCGTGGGCTCCTCCTCTGCATGCGACTGCGTGGCTGGCTCCTCAGGAGACGCGGTGTTGGCGGCAAGCACGGTTGCTTCTGGCTGTGTCACTGGCGTGCCGCTGCCGGGGGTCCGGGTGGTGACTGGAAGTGCTTCCGGGGAGTCCGGGAGCGCGTCGGGCTGCGCAGGCTTCGCGCCCAGCACCGGCGTCAGAGCCGCGATGGCTCCCGGCGTACGGTCGCGCTGCTGTGTCGCCGGCGGCCGCTGCACTGGGGTTTCAAGCGGCACGGCGGGCAGTGTGACACGCGCGATGCCTGCACGCATAACGGATATGACGGAAGCAAGAGGATCTCGGGCTCGATGCTGGCGGCATGGCCTTCAAAGTTCCGAGAGATGACCGCAACATGCAGTGATGCAACCCATGAACACAGACGCAGGCTCATGTTCACTTTCACAGACCACAAGGCATTGAAGCCAGCCCACCTGCCTCCGCACGCAAAGGCTCGGCCGCCCCTTCGAGACCCAATAGCGCCGCCGCCGCCCGCGGCGCGCATGCCGCTTGTATCTCCAGTTGGAACTGGCTTCTGGCAGGTGCACCCGCAGCAGTTGAAAACGCCAATTGCTCCCCAAGGCTGGGCATGCTGGCCCCTGCACAGCAGGACGTGAGCAGGCTGAGACGCTCACATGCAAGGTGACGACGCGCTTCACTTCTCAACGGCGTCATCGTGGCCAAGGTGCAGTTCTGAAACCATTACCTCGACACAAGCGGGCCGCGCCTGGTGCGATCGCTGTGTCTGCAGGGACCGCCGCAGAGTGCGATGTAATGAAGCTGAAGGACCCTGAGCCGATGAACACGGATTTCCGCTGCCGCTTGGCATCTGCGCTCATGAAGCATGGGCACCCCGAATCTGAGCGTGCCGAAGGATCTCGGGCGAGCATCCGGGAGGGTAGGGCGGGATGATATGCACCAGGCTCGATATCGTCCTTGGGGCCCGAGCTAGGCGCCAACCAGGGCTGAGCCGACAAGAAGGCATGCAACTCCATCGCTTAGCTACGCGGTGTCAGCAAAGCCTCAGCAACAAGAAGCCTCTCAAAAGGCAAATTTCAGTCTGCATGCTGCGCGACAGCCGCTTGAGAAATCAAAGCACGCGAAAAGGGGTTTGCTCTGGAGGGACAACTCGTCATACCCGAGCTACGATACGTCGCTGCCGTTGCAGACATGCGCGAACAGCAGCTCGGCGAGGCTGCTGGCTGAAACGGCCCCCGAAAAGCTTCCTGCCCAGTCGGGTTTTTGTGAGACCGAGCTTATATCGCCGCCAGGTATGGTTCAAGCAATTTCGACCTCCCCGCACCAGTGCACCCGTTTCGGCTAATATGCTTGTGGCCTCGCTCAGCTCGTTCCCGTCGTCGCCTAGCGATGTGTCAGCTGACCGCAGCGTTGCCCATCCCCTCCCTATTTTGACTCATCATTGGACCCCGCACGGCAGCTGGTCACCCGTCCGGACCCACGCCGGGCTGAGCCGCCGCCGGCGATGTCGGACGGGGGAGCCGCCGACGCCGCGGCGCCGGTCGCCGGCGCGGGCTCGGCGCAGGAGGTCCCCGAGCTGCCCACGGAAGACCCGCCGGCGACATTCAGCCCGCTGCCGACTAGCAGTGAGACTGCCCCGCCGCTGCGGGAGGACCAGATCGCCAACGCCGTGTCGTTCCTCAGCCACGACAAGGTGCCGCCCCTGCTCAGCGCCGTGGGTTTGCAGTCCCTCGACCCAGCCACAGCGGAAGCAGTCCTGCTGCTGAGTGCCGCGCTGCCTGAGCCGTTGGGTCCGCGGAGGACGGAGCTCTGGCTGGGCCATGCGGTCATCTCTACTCTGCTTCGTGTTTGAGCAATTCGTTGACCTTGGTCAGCAGTTGGCAAGCTCCGCGCCCCGCCGTCTGCATGTCCCAACCTCCGCAATCATGCCGGCGTCTTCCATCGATGGCCTGTAGCCAATCGTGATGCTAGGCGGCTACACCTGGACACAGCCGTCGCGCATGACGCCCGCGTGGCGCCGTGCAGGTCCGGGCGTCCGCGGACGACGCGAAGCGAGGTTTTCTGGAGCGCAAGGGCCTGACCGCGGCCGAGATCGCAGAGGCTTTCTCGCGCGTGTCATCGCTGCCCGCGCAGCCATCACCGCCTGCTCCGGCGCCCTACTCAGCAGGCACGCAAGCTCACTCGAGCCCGGCCCATGCCAACACCGGCCGATGCTGCCGCCCTTCAACGATAAAGGTACTGGCGAGCAGCCATTTCGCTTAGCAGGGCTGCACGATCAAACGCCGCCAGCACCTCCTGTCGGCTTGCCCTCCTCGGGCTGCGTGAGCATCATACACCCACAGGGCAGCAAGGAGGCACTGTTGCGCGTGCCGTCATTGTCCATCGGCCCCCGGCTTACCCGCAGGCGCTCCCCCAGCGGCCAGTCAACCGCTGCTGGCGCCGCCTCCGCCCCAGCATGGCCGGATTATGGCGCCGCAGCAGCAGCCGGAGCCACAGGGCATCCGGTGGACGCAGGTGCGCCTTGCCTGTCTATTGCCCTTCCGCCATCGATGTGTACGAAGTAGGCCTGCACGGTTTGCCGCCACCCATTGCCACTGAGTGTAAAAAGTGTTGATAAACTCGATTATTAAAACATTCTGTATCTTCTATTTTTCTTGATTATCTAGGAATGAGTCGGCACGATTGCGGTGTAGCTGATTGACACTGTGTTCTATGTGGACCTGCCATCAGATTCCGCACAGCAACAGGTTATCATCAGAAACTGCTGCTTGTGTGTGCTGACAGGTTGCGCTAGGTGCCGGCGTGGTGGCTGCGACCGCCTACGCTGTGAACCGCCTGCTCAAGCCCTACGTCCTCTCCGCCTACGACAGGTACACGGCGCTCAAGGACGAGTCGCTGCCTCAATGAGACGTCGCCCCACCCGACCTTCCGTCCATTGCTCGCCCGCCAAGCAAGGACGTGCATGCCCACTCGATGCAAGTGTAGTCATCTGGGTTTGCGGGTGCTCAGCTGACCCTTCCTGAAGCTGCCTGACCGACTGACCGCAGGTGGACAGCGTCCATTGCCAGCAAGGCGTCGCCCGTACGGGACGAGGACGCAGCGATGGCTGACAAGCTGGCGGAGGCTATCCAGGTGCTATGATCAGAACTGCTGGCGTCTGATTGTTGCAAGGTCTCAGTCAGTGTTTGCTTCCCCTCAAAAAAGTCGCGAAATCCCGGTGACACGTATATGCCCTCTCATTTCACAAATTGCTCCTCATGTACGGCGGGGTGCCGTCGTCTCTGCACCTCGAGAGGTGCTTAATTTTGCCGATAGATACGGCAGACCCAGCACCTGTCGACGGCATGTGGGGTGCGCGGTGCAGGCTCAGACCGCGGAGTTACGGACGGCGGTGGCCGGGTTGCAGGAGACCGCGACAGCCATGAATATGGACCTGCTGCGCGGCACGCTGAGCGAGCTCAAGGACAGTGTGGCCGCCATCAAGGCGCGCGCCCTGTTGCAGGCAGTTGTCCCGACGCAGAGCAAGTTTGCACCCAGCTTTGTTTCGGCGTCTTCATCCGCTTCTTATAACGCACTTCCGGAAACGTCTGTGGTCTACCACACTGCAAGCGTGTGGTTTGCCTGCGCATCCTGCAGTATTTGCTTTCGCTTTCACTTTCATCCGATCGCGCTCGTCAGAGCACAAACTTGTCCTGAAGGTGTGCGCATCCATGGCCTGCGCAGGCGAAGGGCAGCAGCGTGGACGGCGAGGATGTCATCAGTAAGGCGGACCTGCGGCGGGAGCTGCGCAGCTTCGCGACGACGCTCAGCGAGTGAGCTCCCGGCCCAGTCAATCATACCTTGCTCTGTGCGATGTCACCTACCTGCTGAGCGTCACTCCACTTCCGTGCTTCATGAAGCACAATTTGGGTCATGTCATGTCGCACAAAAGGTCGGGGGCAGCGCCGACCGCTTGACGCCAGCGACTCGGCGATATTGCGTGCGCGGCCAGCCATGTTACCTGTCCATGCCACGGTGCCACCATGGAATGAACGCTGGTCCGAAAGTGTCCGTCCGCGACGCAGCTTCAGCGGCATGACGGGCGAGGCCGCGGAGCTGAAGGCGGAGGTGCAGCAGGTGCGGCAGCTGCTGGCGGAGGCGACGCGCTCGGGCGCCGTCGGCGGCGGCGGCTCACCCGCGCGCTCCGCCGCCGGCTCCGTCGCGATGCACACGCCCTTTGCCAGCCCTGGGGCCGGTGAGCACGACCGCAAACACTTAGGGCTAGTCTGCAAGCGACGCATCGGGATGGCATGCATCCGGTGTCGCGGTAGATTCGTGCCGGCTGCGGTGACACGACTGCCTGATGACCGGCCTTGGCCCGGAACACGTACCGTTTTTTCGCCGGAACCTATCCTCCCTACTGCTCATGAACACGGTGGGCATCGAAGCTAGCCTCACGAAACACGCAGGTTCGCAGTACCAGTCGCCTGGCAATGCAAGTGACCCGGACAAGCTCGTCAACGGCCTGCCGCCCGTGCACCACACGGAGCCCGTCGACGACGGTGCGCAGCCCTGCGGCAGCACTCCGTCATGCACCGTACGACACAGGCAGAGCCCGCACGTGGGCAGCTTGCTGAACCACGCCTGCCTGGCCGGGTTTGACACGGCAGCGTGTATGGCCACAAACACTGCACAGGATATATGGCTACAAACATACGGCTCAATTCCTCACAGATTTTGCCTCTACCTGAAACCCAGTCACTCGGTCACAGCTGGAAAGGCGGGCTGGTTGGCACAAGATTCTGTGTGCAGCAGTCGCAGAGGACATGCCGACGTCGTCGTCTCCCGGGCCGTCGTCGGAGCCGCCGAAGCCGTCGTCGTACACGGAGATCCTGGAGATGCTGGAGCAGGGGCGCACGCCGCCCGGCATCCGGGTGCGCCGCTGTGCAGCTGTGAATGCAAACCTCTCGATGCTGGCGGTGGCCTCGTCCTGCTGCGGATCATGAGGCTGTATCCCATCAGGCGGAATCTTGCAAGCGTTCCTTGGCACCGCTTAAAACAGGAGCACGAACACAGAGCCGAAACGCAACGATTTGCCTGTCCTCGAATTTGGATCGACCCTGCAGTGAAGACTCGTGGTGACAATGTCAGGGCGAATGTGCGCTCTGCAGCGGCTGTCCTTTGAGGAAAACGGCCTATGAGAGAGGCTGACACATCCCGCATGTGCCATCCAGACGGATATCAACGACAAACCGCCGGACCCGTCGCAGGCGCCCAGCGATGCCCGCCTGCAGCCGCGGCCCAAGGTGCCCCAGGCGACCTCTCCTGGCAACCGTGTTTGTCATGTCCCTATTTCCTGCTCCCTAGCTTCCCAGCACAGGCTCTGCATGAGACGAGGCGTGCCTGACTCTGCCCAATGATGCCCACTGGACGTGTGCCGATTCAGGCCTTGCGTGCGCGCTTATGCTGTAGACCCGCTGAATGTCCCTCAGCATGGTGTTCTGACTGTGGGGGTTTACGCTATCATGCTGGCCTCAAGACGATAGTCATGCCCCCGCAGCCCTGGGAGCGGGCGTCGAGCGGCGTCTCCGGCTCGCCGCCGAGCCGCGCGCCGTCGACGGAGCACGCCAACGGCACCGCGTCGAGGCCGTCACTCAATGGCAAGGGCGCGGGGCCGAGCTCGTCGGACGGAGGCGGCGGGTGGCGCCCGCCGCCGGTGCCGCAGCCGTCGCTGCGGATGGGCAAGCAGGGCGGCGGCAGCCCAGCGCCGTCCGCGGACGGGTCCCTGGCGGGCTCCACGGCGTGACGCGCGGCTCCTATGGTTTGTGTAGCGCTCACCGCCCGCCAGACGCGGGAGCGTACGCGGAGCAGAGGTGGCCGCGGGTCGGCTGTGCACGATCTTCATAGGAACCGGGAATCACAGGATTTGCACTTCCCGTACGGATGCGTGAGAAAACCCAGGAACACTGATGCAGCTTGCATATCGTCAGCATCGCTGGCGCTGGTGGTGCAGCACTGCAGGTTAGGTTAGGGTCAGGAGTCACCTCCATGTCTTGCACAAGCATTAGCAGTATTGTAGGCGGAACGAAAAATGGGCAAAATATTCAACGTCGCAACCCTTTTCTCAGAGGGGTTCACAGGTAAATGATGATGCGGCGTCAGGCGCTCTACGCTGTAAGTATGCTGGCGCACTCAGCTCATGAAAGCATGTACGCGCGCGCCTAATCATTCGGCGGGCCCGTTGCGGCAAGTGGCTGACGCACACGCGAGCTGTCACTTTTGTGAGGCTGCAGTAATTGCGCTTGGGGGCTTAGGGTCACGCTGACACTGAAGTTGGCTCACGTCGTCCGGGCCACATTTCTGCCCTCTTCTGAAACGCTCGCAGAGCAGCGGGCAGCGACAGCGTCACTCGAAGGCACACGCGAAGCGCGGAGATGGACACTGCGCACGGCAAGACCCAGGAGGAGCCCGCCGGGCCGCGCGTCTGCTCGAACGGCTGTGGTTTCTTCGCGTGAGTCGCCCGCTGCCCCCTCCTGTCGCGGTTGTGTAGGACGTTCTTAGGGCGACGCGGCAGGCAGCGCTCGGTTCGTCCGCCTCTTCAGCGCAGCCTCATACGCTGTGCGTGACCGGCTTGAGGCGGAATATGGCGAGCCCAGAAAGCGTGTGTGATCAATCGAGGGTTGCTGGTCTCCGTCGGCTCTGTGTGAGCAGGCTCGTGCTGCGCACGGTGCGGCTGAGCGCTGACCTGAGGCTGTCGTGGGACGGGTGTCCGTCCAGTAGAGGCGCCCGAGCAAGCGCGCTGTCTTCCGGCGTGGCTGCGAGTGTACAGCTTGGCTTGCTGTGTGTTCGGCACCGGCCAGGTCGCATGGTTTGTTACCGGTGATGGGTTGTCCCTGTCGCTGTCGTATGCTTGGAGCTACTGAGCTGGTATCAACACACTGTTGCTTCATTGTCGCAGGAACGAGCCCTCCGACATGTGCTCCCAGTGCTCGCGTGAGCTTCAGGCGGCGAAGCAGAACAGCGCAGCGGCCGGGAAGTCCCTGAGCGACACCCTCGCTCCCAGCACAGCCGCGGCGCTGCCAGCCATCGCACCCCAGCCACAGCCCAGCAGCTCGCCGACAGCCTCGGCCGGAGTCGATGCCCCATTCGCCATGGCGGCTCCGGCACAACGGACCGCGCCCCCCGTCGCGGATGCACCCCCCGCCCCCGAGGAGGCCATGCCAGATGCCTCCGCCAGCGCCAGCCCAGCGGTCGCCGAGGCCGGCGCCGCCGACGAGCGCCCTGTCCAGAAGAACACCAGCCGCTGCTTCACGTGCAAGAAGAAGGTGCGCACTCCGCCTCTGCTGGCTCTGGTTCTGTGTCCGGCGCTGAGTGTAGGGTTGCCCAGATCACGAATGGGCGCTTTGCGATCCTGCGGCAGCTCAACGGCAGGATCGTCGGGGCGGTGAGCGCAGCGGGCAGCCGCCGTCCTGTTCGATATCAAGCTTGACAACACCTGGGCATCGGGCCGCAAATGCACTGCACAGCAAATTTGCGCTTGGGTCCAGCAAAGCGCGCAGAGCTGGGAACGCTTGTTGAACTGCAGATCGGGCTCACGGGGTTCAAGTGCCGCTGCGGCTACGTGTTCTGCGGCAGCCATCGGCTCGCGGAGGCGCACGCCTGCGACTTCGACTACAAGACGGCGGGTCGCGACAACCTGGCCAAGGCCAACCCGCTGATTCAGGTGTGTAAGGCCGTAAGGCGGGGGTGCTTTCAATGCATGGCGGGCGCACTACCTCGCACGCAACCCCGCGATGTCTGCATCGTTCATAAATGCCAGTATGCGTCGGGCGTGTGGCATGCCAACCATGCAATTATGCTTGGCGGTCGCGTGTGCAGGCGCATCATTGGTCTTTTGTGGCGTGCGATAGCCATTCGCACTCTTGAGGCCTTTTCACATGATGTCCTCGTTGGGTTGACATGAATTGACTGCGGCTAAGCAAATTGTATGAACATTACTGCAGGCCGACCGCATCACCCGTTTCTGAGGGGCCAAGCGCATGCTTGCGGCCTCCTCGCGTGGCGTGCTTCAGCTGGCGTGCAGTGCCTGCTGAGGACAGCCGCATTTGTGCGGGCTGGCAGTCCGGGCGTACAAGGGACAGCGACAGCGCTTGCGCTCGGCTCCAAGACTCGCGGCAAGCCAGCACTCTCCGACTGTCGGAGCTATAAAGCTATTCATCAAGCGAGAGGGGCTACACCTAAATGTCGGCGCATACTCGAAGGCGCCAATATGCGAGTTGCTGTGTTTTGGAGTGCATCGCAGTCGATTGTCGTCTGTGCGTTAAGTCGGCTGCGCCGTAGGAGGGCAGCACTGTCCTCGTCCCGCCAGCGTCTGCTCACTAGGAGCGTCTGCAAAAGTGCTTATGGATGGTGCATTTGATTGCTGGGGACTGGCATCCTGTGATGCTTGGCGCAACCCCGTTCAGCGATGTCTTGGCAAGACTGCACCCCTCGCTTTGGGGGCGTGCGAACTTGATGCGCTTGTAAACAAGTTTCAATTCAGGTCTCAAGAGCTCCTGTGTTGGAAGTTCACATTGCTGTCTCTGCTGCAGAGACAGCATCAAGCATGTGCAATGCCAAAAGTGCACCACTCGTGACGGAGCATGCATGCTGCCCAGACACGCCTTGCCTGTGCCAAGCTATGTATTGCCTCCTGACCACCTTTTATCTGTAACTACGCAGACCTGCCTTGATTCTGTTACAACACCTGCCAACTCTGGGCGTCACTTCCGTGATGGACGATTGCTCATTTGTTTGGTGTGCTAGAGGCAACGCTGAGAACTGCAGACGCCAAAAGCTGAACACGGCTTTCCCGACATTCAGTACGCGGTCAATGTTGCGTCCAATCTGTGACAAACAAGCCACAGCATCACAGCGCGAGGCCCCTACTGAGACTTGCACTATGCCAGACTAGGCAGCCAGCATGTCATCAATGCTCGCCTCCAGGGAGCCCTCGGCGTTGAGGGTCTCCACGATGTCGCAGCCGCCGAGCACCTCGCCGCGCACCCAGACCTGCGGGAATGTCGGCCACTGCCCGTACTCCTTGATGCCCTGCAGACGCAGCCATGACAGCTTTTCGAGTGCTAGTTGTAGTGATTTTCCGTAGCATACGGAGAGCAGCTCGAGGAGACATACAGCAGGACAGCCTCGAGCATTCGTCACGACCCTCCTGCTCAGCCATGCTGCCTCCTGCAAAAGTTGCCAACACGGGTCATCGGAGCGCATGATTGCGCACCTGGCGCACGGCCTCGTCGCTGAGGATGTCGAAGAAGCCGAAGGGGTGCTTGGTCGCCTGCAGAGCGGTGGCGACCTTACGGCTGAACCCGCACCGCGGGGCCTCGGGGGTGCCTGCGCTCATGGCGCACAGCTTTGTGTGCGGTGCGTGCTCTCCGTCATCGTGTGTATGACATGGTACAGCCGCAAACCAAGGTGAAGACGTGACCGATAGGGCTGTCAGGGCTGGTTCAACGGGCTTCTTGACATGTGTGCGAACATGTATGCCGACCGTGCTGCTCATGCAGACTTCATCAAGTTCGATCCGCGTGGGCTGTCAAGGGCCGACGCCTGAAGGCTGAGCGACGCACCCTTCATGAACAGCATGACGGGGTGCGCCACGATCAGCGCCTCCAGCCGCTTCTGCAGCGCCTCGTCCATGCCGTTCGCGGCGTCCTTTCCGCCGCCCGCCGATGCCGCCACGCCGCCAGAGGACGGCCCGGCCTCGCCTCCGCTGGAGGCGCGCACCGAGACCGACGCCGTGCTGTCGGCGTGCCCGCCATGATCGCCTGCCGACGGGTGTTCGAGCAGGACATCGAGCGAGGACGTGACACACGTGCGTCTTCATTCCGCATTGCGCCGGACAATTCTGTGTTGACGGGTACTGACTGGACTGACCCAGTTTTTATAGTGACGCCGCATTCACTCGGTGACGAAGTGGAAAGTGCAGCAGCATGTATTCTGATCGATGTCAGCAGCCGTGGCACACCTGCTGACTGTGCTGCTGCGAGCGCGGAGTCGAGCGCAGGCTTCAGATCGCTGGAGTCTGCCATGGCGGAGATGATGTCGCAGCCGCCAAGCAGCTCGCCGCCGGCATACAGCTGCGGGAAGGTCGGCCAATCCGAGAACTTCTGCGCGGGGCAGGGACTCCACGTTGATTTCAGCTAACTTGACCGGCCCCCCACGCAGCAACTTGAAATCCCAGGGACAGGCTAGGGAAATCGAGTGGGACTAGCTAAAGAGGCACGCATGGGATGAAGCAATGAGCTTGCAACTACGGATCAACATCTGTCCCCAGAACACCACGATGAGGTGAGCCCTCTTAGGCCGAAAAGCTCGTGCTGCGGGTGGGACGGTCGTCTGGGTCAGATCCCGTGTCCTCATAGCTGACTGCAGCACATCGCATGAGAAGCCTGCAGTCGTTGCGGCCTGCGAAGCGCCGCTTGCACGTGAACCGCTTGATCTGGCGAGCGAGCCCCGCTGACGAAAGCCCGGCGCAACTCACCTTCATGCCCTCCCTCACGGCCTGGTCCTCCAGGATGTCGAAGTGGCCGAACGGCACGTCCAGGCCGCGCAGAGTGGACACCACACGCGCACTGAAGCCGCATCGCGGCGCGTCCGGCGAACCCTGTGCGGCGAACAGTGCCACCGTCGGTGCAGCCCGGAAGTGCGTGTTACGTGGGTCGACGCCAGACACGAATGGACTGCATCGATGCATGTGAAAGCATGCATGGAAGCTCGACCGCAGCACGTCGCCCCTCATGAGCATATAGCAGCTGGAGAGCGAGACTTGCATGTCGCTGGCAGAAGGACCAGTGCTTGGGCAAGGCATTACCTTCATGAACAGGACGACGGGCGACGAGCGCGTGAGCCGCTCCAGCCGCGTTGTCAGGTCGCCACCGCCGCCGCCGATGTCCTTCGCCGCCTGCGCCGTGAATGGCGACGCCGCCGCCGCCGCTGCCGGTGCTGACTGTGCAGGACCGCCGTTCGCAGGCAAACCGTTGGGAGGCACGCCCTTCACGGACGGCAATTTGCCATTGGGCATGGAGGGCGGTGCTGCGGAAGGCGGCTGGCCGAGCAGCTTCCGGACCTTCTCCGACAGCTGCACCGGCTCGGCGCCTTCCACCACGTCCACCTTGACCCCGTCCTGCGCAGGCGCAGGCGCATGTTCAGATGAGTATAAGCCAGTGGTATTGATCTGGGGGTCTCTGGGAAATAGCTATGATCGTGTGGCGCAGCGCCCCGTTGCGAGGGGACTGATGATGCTGCTAGAGACAATTCAACGCTGCCGTGGTATGCAGGCATCATGTCCCTGCCGCCAGGTACTGTCTGCAACATGCTGCACGCACCCTGTGCAGCGTGAAGAATGGCACCGCAGCGACATCCATCTTTTCTGACACATCTGGCACCTCCTCCGCCTCCACCTGCGCACGCCGCACAGACATTCCAGCAGATCGCGGCGCTGGCAGTAGGGTCCTTGCACACAGCCTGGGGGACGGAAGGCATGCAATGTGTGGCCGAGTATGCGGGGTGGGGGTTGCCGAGCACGTGCAGTGCGCACTCTTAAAAAGGCTGCGGAGCCCGGTGCGCTGGTCGCGAGCTCCCTGAACACCTCGTCCATGAACGTGCATGGCTCGCACCAGGGGGCCCAGTAGTGCACTACCGCCTGCGCGTGAGGAGCCGTGTCCAAAGGTATGTCGCCAGGTAGCAGCACGCAAATGATGGCGATTACGCACTGAAGCAGGGGGCACACCGCTGGGGAGCCCGCGATGGCGGCATCGAACGCCTGCAGCGACGCGATGTCAGTAACCGCCGGCATCGCCCCGGTTCAGGTCCGCGCGGGCGGCAGTGGCTCGGCACCTCTTGAGCAGCAATCCTATGACTGCGGGATCGCTGTGCAAACCTTTATTGATGTCACTGCACGCCTCATGAAAGCTCCGCTTGACTCCGGCTGCCACACAGTGCCGGTCAAGGGGCTTGGACACATTTCAAAACATGCGAGTTTAGCCATTGCTGACGCAACAAGCAAGGCTGTAGCCTCGGTAGCTTTGGCACTTCGTACAGTGTTCGATGTCTCCGAGCGCATATGTCCCGATCGTGAGCATCCCTCCTGCGCGGCACTGATGCATGCCGCGCTGATGCGTCGCCATGCGCCAAGAAAGCTGCGATGTGACGCGTTCGTGTGAAGGCTGCGGGGATGCTCTGACCTTGCAGACGCATCCCACTCCGGCTGCGTGCTCGGGTAGCATGACGCAGCGACGGAGGCGCCATCAGAAGTGAAAGGTGGCGACAGTGCTTAGCCTGCCGAGCGGGCTCCGGGCGGCGGCTGACGGCTGATCGACCTCAAGGGCTCTCACGAGCCGCTTCGCAGGCGGCATCAGCACCAGGGTGTATGTCACAGTGTGTCACATACCCGGGACTCAACTCGTCGTGCCAACCGTGGAGGGGTGGACATACTAGCATTGGACATCATAAGGCAGGTCCGACAGGCCGAACCCAACCCGCGGGGACTTGATGCCCGTGATCGCGTCGTAGGTTCGCGACTTTGCGGGGCCAGGTAGTGCTCGTCAGACTCGCGGCGCACTCCCGCCAGCAGCTGGTACGTCGGCATGGACTTCGCGCGGTCCTTGATCAACCTGCCCAACGCTTACGGTATCGAGCTGCGTCGGGACCGCGCAGCAGCCAGCTGCACGCTGCCGACCCCCTCCCCCAGCTTCCCTCGCGACGGTAGGCCCCGCCTCACGTGCCCTTCCTGCGCGGGCTGCCGTCCATGCTGTCCAGTGACGTTACAGCAGCACGGAACGGCTGCACGTGGCCCTGATCTCGCACAGCATGCAGGCTTCCCCGGAGGTCCCTATCATGTGTCCAGATCACGCACTTGTCACTGCATTGGCCTGGGCAGGCGCGGCGGACGCCGATGTTGAGGAGCTTGCCGCTCTTGTGGAAGACTTCGTGTGGGTGCCTGCTGCCGGAGGACACTGCGCGTCCGACAGAAACGGGCACGATGGCTTTCTGGAGATAGTGGACTGTGACTTTCCCGCCCGCAGCCGCTCACCCACTCCCACCGTTGCCGCGCGTCAAGCCGGTGAGCGTCAGGATGCATCTACCGTCGCACTGATAGCTGAGCTTCTTTAAACCCAGGACAGCTTCGAAATGATCCCCTGCCAGCTGATTGGATCTGATGCAGGTCTTGACACGGCAGGCACTGCGTCGGATGCGGAGGTGGCTCAGGGCGGGCATGAGTCACTGCCTGCTGTGGAGCCACGTCCGCTCATACCGTTGGGCCGGACGGTACCGCCCACCACCAGCTCGCCTGTGAGCCGGTGCGCTCTCAGCCATGTGAAAGAAGGTATGCGCGACAGGCAACCTTCTCAGGGTCGAGCATGCTCACATTCACCATCAGACAAGCAGACATCATGCGGATTCAGCCTTTGATCGCTGATCAGATGCTCCCACAAGCTCAACAATGTGCGGTCACGTCATAAGCTGTCGTGTCAGCTTCGCCCTGTGTCAGTGAGGCATGCATGGTTGCGCAGTCTTTACGTGAATTCGAGCAAGTATTTGCAGTGGTTGCGTCTTCTCACAACACGCATGAAGGGCTGCAGCAGACTGTTTACTCCATGTCGTGTGGTGGACAGTGCATCGCTGCACGCGGCCATTGAGGCCAACAACCTGGAGGAGCTCAAGCGCCTGCTTCAATCCGGCGCCGACGCATCTGCCATGTTCCCCTATGACTACACGCCGCTGCACGCACTCGGACTGCACGGCTGCGCAGAGACCGCCGTGGAATCCGCGCAAGCCCTGATTGGCGCCGGCGCCCACATCGAGGTGGTTTAAACCTAACCCTAACCCTAACCCTGACCCTACGCGGCGTCCCCTCGTCCCTGCCCCGTATGCCCTGTGATGCGCCTTCCGCCGCTTGCATCCGGGCAGTCCGCTGTCTGCGACCATATCGAGGCCAGATCAATGCGATGTGCAGCTCCGTCCTCCTGGCCGCCCATGCCTTCGCAACGCCATCCGTTGATCCTGGCCGACCACGAGGCATAGACATCGTTGTCACGGTCTGCGTCCGCTCTCTGGGTCGCCGCCGTGCGCTCTGCATCTGCTGCTGCGCACAACACCCGCTCGACTCGTGCCGCGGCCGTGACGCAGGCGCTGGACGGCCGCGGCTTCACGCCCCTGCTCGCCGCGGCGTGGGCCATGAACTCGGCGTCCGCGGCGGCGCTGCTTTCCGCGGGAGCCTCGGTCCGGGCGGAGGACCGCGACGGCTGCAACGCGCTGCACCTGCTCACGGCGCGGCCCCGAGACGTGGCCCCCGGCGTCGAGTTGCCGGTCGACGAGAGGCGCGCGCCGACGCCTGATCGCAGTGCCTGACGCACCCTCCGTGCTTTCGGGACGACGGCCTTGCATGTGCAACGCCATCTGTGCGAAGGCCAGGGAAAAATGCACCGGGTGGCAAGTGAGTGCAGCAGCAAACATGCGGCGCAGGGGCGACATTGTCATTTTCGGTAAAGGACCTCATACAACTTCCTGTTGCTGGCCGAACGTCGTTTGTGTGCCAACATGACCTGGTACGTGCTTGTCAACATGAATTCGATACGCACTGATGGGCGCGACAGCAATCTCCATGGCCTTTGCATGTGGTATTGTCCGTCACTGGTGCTGCTCGATGCCGGTGCGGACGAACACCGTGGCTGAGGGAATTTGGGTGGCGCTGATCAGGGCGTTGGGGACGGCGCGCACCCTGCTCCTGCACAGCGCGGACATCGACGCCCTGGATGGTGGCGGCCACTCGGCGCTTCACCGCGCGGCGGCCGCGGGTGAGGATCAGGTTCACACCCAGGACGATGCCCAGGTGTAGGGCTGGCCGTGCACACTGCCCTGATGCTCTGGCTCCACCATTGCTCTCTGAGCGTTGCGCAGGCATGGCAGGCAAGCTGTGGGCGGATCGTCTCAAGCCGTCACTGAGGTGATCACCCGCGACGCGAGCCAGAGCCTGACCCACCGGCCTTGCACGCTGCAGGCGAGCTGGAGATGGTGAACCTGCTGCTCGCACAGCAAGCGAGCGTCGCGCCGGACGCGGAGGGCAACAGCGTGCTGATCGCGGCGCACGCGCACCCGGCGGTCGTGCGCGCCCTGTGGTGGGCTGGAGCCCAACCGGACGGCAGGCGTTCTGCGGCAGCGGAGGTGGGTCGATGTCGTCCCGCGGCATGCCGTTGCTTGCGCCTCCGCACGCAGCGATGTCCGTCTCAAGTGGCAGCTGTGCGACGGTCGTTCCCGAACAATAGTGTGTTGGCGACCCTCGGTGGCTCTGCCTGCATAAGTCACGAGCGCCTGCTATCACCTCTACCTCTCCGAGGCGTCATGTGCATGCACTCATGCCAGCAGGCAGGGCAACGCCATGGTAGATCGACGCGAATGCCTCAAACCCTCGACGGTAACCTGAAGCGGTGCCTTGATCAGAAGCAAAGCCTGTGCACACCCCGTGTCTGCAGATCTCGTCCTCATGTTGGAGCTTCTCCACTCATGTGCAGGCCGTCGATGTCATCGTCGCGGAGGAGCTGCAGAGGCAAGAGTACGTGGCTGCGTGGGACAACGATGCTGCCGCCGATGCCGCTGCATCTGCCGCCGCCGTCGGCGCCGCGCTGTATGACCTCGGCCTCTCGGACCAGCACAATGCGCCCGCACCGCCAGCCGCGTGGTTTGATGAGGACTATCCCGTACCGATGGACTTCGATCCGGTGGGGCTGCTGCCCGTGCCCGTGCGCACAGACGCAGAGCAGCAGCACATGCTGTGGCAGGCACAGTTGAGGCGGATGGAGCGGGATGTCCCTTCGGACAGTGCGGACGTGGACGTCGCCATGCCGGCTGCAGAGGATGTTTCAGCATCACAGCTGCGTCCAGCCACGGGCGTCAGCTCAGTCTAGAACAAGCGAGATGCTTGACAGCAGTCTGCGCAACAAACTAGCACCCGCGGACCTGCTACAGCAATGGAGCAATGGAGCATGGCCGGACGAAGCGGGAGCATCCGCCCAGCAACATGCGGGCGGTTGAGCACCACCGGACGTCTGTGAACGCCCAGTCTACAGAGGCCCCTTCACGCAAGTGGCCGTGGCTGGCAGTCGTACCTCACATGTAATCGCAGGCGATCCTGTGCCAAGCCCAAATGCGGATGGCGTTGATCTCAGCGTGCACTGCAGCTGCACGACGAAGCTCCTCGACCGTTGTGATGACTGTATGGTGCAATGTGCACCGCACTTCAGTATGTGTCAGGCTGACGCCCTCAATGATGCCAGTAGGGACTCAGTGTGATTTGCATGCTCGGACTCATTTAGGAGCCAGACCTCGCTGGCTCGTGCACCTATTGTGGTGGTCAGCAGGGCGGCGAATCTTCTGTATCGGCTGACAATTGCTGCGTAATACCGTGTCCTACGTGGGTTTCGCCATTGATCATGGCTTCACGTTTTTTCTGAACACCATCCGCCATGTTGCTGCACACGTGTAAGCGGTCATTTGGACGTCTAGCATCATATGACCGTGCCTGACGGATCTAGAGCAAATTCGTGTCCAACCTTGGAGCACGCTGCACGCAATAACCACACGGGAGACCGCCGAGCTCGATGCAGAGGATTCCAGCCATGGGCAAAATATGCTGCGGGCCGTCAACTGCGCCCCGCAGAAGACTTGGCTGCGCTGTCAATCGCCGAGCCCTTGAGTCTCGGCCCCGATTGGGCTCCAAAAACAGAGAGAGCTGAACATGTACTTGCCCTGCGTCGCACCAGCTGCTAAATGGGCGAAGTCCTTACACAATGAGAGTTGCCAAAACCAGGACGGCGTGTTACACCGACCCAGGAGAACTTGCTTGCCATGAGCCTGTCGTTAGCAGCAGACCGGCATGTATGCGACAAGCTTTGGGTGCTCCTTTGCCTGTCATTTCCATCCGTGTACGGAGACTGACTGCTGCCCTGCAGTGAAGGTGACCCCACCGGCCAATCGCCTGTAGGCTTCGCGGACCTCGCGAGCTCGAGGGCTGTTGGCTATTGATGTGCCTCCTTTCCGGACCAAGCTGACCGTCCACGCTGACGCACCTGCGTGCTAGTAGTGCGGCCTTCGTCTTCCTGTCCGGTCCCAAAGCGTGCATCTGCCATGGCGCAGCGTTTGCTGTCAGGCTCAAAGCTGTTGCCTCTCCGCACCACCGCGGCAGTGCCGCTGTCCTCCGTGGAGCACCAATTCAGTCACCGCAGCTCAGCTGGAGTTCAATGCTGCGAGTGCGATATACCTGCGAGCAAAGGCAGTGCTTAGCGCTGGCACTACGAAGGGAGGCGGGCGCTAAACTGTGCAGCGCACAGGGGTAGCACAGGAGGCAGCAGATACAAGTGTGGGTGACGAGGAACACACAGACAGCAGCACTGTCGCGATGCATGTGGCGGAAGTAGGGGCGGACGTGATAGTCATCGTCTGCTCACTTCGCGGTGCAGCATCAGTGACGACTCATTCTGAGGCGCTCGCTGTGATGTTGAGCGCTCTGTCCTGCATCCGCATGACCTCACTCTGTGAGCAAAGCAGGTGTGCCATCGCTCAGCACAAGGCACACTCATCCGAGCGGTGGACGACAGAAGCAGTCATATATATGCAAACGAAGTTCAATGTAGTCAATACCTGCTCTTGGCGGAGCTTCTTGGTGTGCGTGGAAAGCGCTATGGAGCAGACAAGTCGCTTATTGGATGACATCAGATCAAAAGTCATGTACTGAGGCTCGGACAGGCAGCAACCGTACGTGGGTCACATGCGGCCAATGCAAAGCATGTATCGCGGATTCTGATGAGTCATGACTCTGGACCTTGAGGCACGTGTGAAGGTGATGCGTTGCTCACCGTCCACTTCACGGTGAGCAGTCCGAATGTCGCCCGCATCAAGAAGGTAGCGGTGGACTATGAAGTCGTTGCATAGAAGATGCAGACGAGTATCGCTGGGTTCCCAAGGGAACCCGCCATCGATTGCCATGATGTAACCGCCGCCTTCCTGCATGATGACAATCAGCGTCACAAGGCACCATTCATCATGCTCTGATGCAGCGCAGATGCTGCACGTGCTTGTCAAGCTGGCGACCACACATAGGCCGAAAGCTGCATGAACCCGGCTGACCCATACAGCCTCGGGAGGCGTCCACCCATGTTGCAGCTGCACTCACAAAACGAAGAGTAGCTGTGTTCCGCACCGTAATGCGCACACATAGCCTCATCCTCAAATAGGTCATCACTTGCTTACCAGAAATGCAAGCTTCAAGCCGCATTGTGTACCCCTGCTTGAAGCGCAGATTGTCTCGTAAACATGGTCCATGGCGTAAAGACTGGTACGTCATTCCCATGATGACAAACAAGCACCTGGTGACTGAAGTCCGCCACGCTGGGAAGCAGCATGTTTGGCTGGAACTGGACAGCATCAGACGCTGCGTTGCCGTCCAGCGTGAGCTGCTGCGAACCCTGCATCACGTTGTTCTGCGCCAGCAATAGCAGCACTGAGCACCATTCGCCAGAATGTCAGCAGTGACACGCAGCTGCATACCTGGTTTCTACAGCAATGATGGTAAGACTCTATGAGGCGTTCATCTTCATCGCCACATGTCAGTGCAACCAGCACATGACCTCCACCTGAAGGACACACATGTGACCTGGAAGAGCTTCCCAATACTAGAAGGATTGCTTATTAGCATCACTATTACAAGCTGAGTCGACAACCTCTGAACAGACCGACCGCACCTGCTACGAAGCAGCTAAAAGTCTTTATCTTGACGTCCGGGACAGGCACGCTTTCGAGCGTCTTCGTGACTGCCCACAGCAACAGCTTGGTGACCAGAGACGTTGCAGTCAGCTCACCCTCACACGTGTGCACACTGCAACACACCTGCCAGCACAAGCAGCCGGACAAAGTCTTACCTGAATTCCAACGGGACACTGCAGGAGGCTTGCAGCTCGGAAGTGCGTCAAGAGCGCGGATTCGTCGTGGCTGCCTAGGATACGCAGCGCTGTTTCCGCAGTGATGCCTGTGTTGCCGCCGTCAAATGGTGGCTTGAACACGAATAGCACGTGGTCTCGAGGCGGCATGTTGCTCCGACACCTGGCCTGCTCGAACAATGTGTAGTTTAACTGCTCGCCGTCCCCTCGGCCTGCTGCAGCAGCTCCGCCCATTAACATAATCTGCGAACACGGGGCACAAGTTGACTGGCAACGCGGCACTGCCAGAGCATCACACAGATGACAGCGCCATACACACGCCAATGATGGGCTACGGGGACAAATGCCAACATCCGCGAACTCATGCCACGACATGCATATGCAGGCGGCAAGCTCACACATTGCTCGAAAGGGCGCCGGTCGCATCAGTGGCGACAACCCGACCAATGGTGCCGGTCCATTGGCAGCAAAGCTGCCGGAGGCGATGCCACGCACGCGTCAGCGGCCTCATGCCGGCGCTTCTCCCAACCGCGTCTGGTCGAGCTGTTGTTGCGGCAGACGTACCGTGCTCCAGCGGGACACTGAAGTCCATCACAGAGGAAACGGGCTCAGTTGACAAAGTAACACTACCGCCCAAACAGCACTTTGAAAGTGGGGCGTGTATGTTCAAGGGTCCCGCTGTGGCGCTGACGCAGTGCCCTATGTGCCTCAAGGCGAGCTTAGACACAGATGCTGTGCTTTCACGAAGGCGCGCAACTCGGCGTCGGGGGAGTCGGCATGCAACCTGCAAAAGACCACGCAGCAGCACACGTTGCCACAATTGGTGCATCAATCGCGGGAGCTCAAGCGGTCACTTACCTCTTGCCGAGGTCGTGGGCGGGCACGCCAATGACGTATGGCGCTGGATTGTTGACGAGTTGCGCATCGCGGCCAGAAACTTGGCTGCTCGGCTCCGCCGCAGTGCGGAGCGCGTTTGCGGGCGGCACCGGCCACGGCATGGGTCCGCCATGTTGCTGCTGATCACTAGAGGGTGCCTGCATCCATACCACTGCTTGGCACCGTATCCGGACAAATCTGAAGCTGCAAGATTCTACCGTATGTCCTCATTTAGTTGTGACGCACTGACAGTGTGTGGCATGCAACGCAGTCGGGGCTGCAACTCAGCTGGTTTTGCTGCTGTAATACCTGGGCCAAGTCGAACCAGTCTGCTCGCTGGCCGCGCTCTGTAAACAGCACACGGGCCAAGATTGTGAGCTGACATGCGCAAATTATCCTCATGTGCCGCGCTCTCATGTTTCATATAAAAACTCATGGAGGTTCATCAAATTCATGAGCACTGTAACTTGCTGCATGAGTGACGTGACATGGGTGGCAATTGCACTTCTCAAGCAGACAAAGATTGCTGAATGCTTGATACGCACATGGACATCGCCGGCATGATGCCTGTGCTCACCGCGTTGCATGCTTTGTATGATCCGAACCCCGTCGGCATTAAGCTTCAGACCATTCACGACGAGGTCATCACACACCACCAGCAGATGCGTGTCGGCGGGCTCCCAACAAAAGCCATTCTCAATTGCTAAATAGTAACCTCCACCGTCCTGAGGAGCAAGAGATCAGCTGAGTACCTTCAGCTGCGCTTGCTTGCAGCAGCAACACGTGCATGGTGAGCAACTGCGGAAGCAGAAAACCGTTTTGGCGACAACACGCGCAAGCCTGTGGGCGTTGACGCATGCGTGTCTAGGCTCCCTCCGAATGCTGCATGCAGGTAACATCGTTGAAAGCTCCTGGCACTGCGTGTCCGCACCGTGATACGTCCGCATGGCCTCCACCGAAGGTTTTGGGCAGTCACAAACCCTTTGATGCAGACTCGAAGCTCCAGACGCAAACCCTGGTCACAAAGAGCTGAAAATCACGAAGAAGTCAGCAGCTGCAAATTATTGCCATGCCGCTACTGCCTATGGTGACCATTGCGCCAAGTGAGCACCTGATGATGCAAGACTGCGTAACTTGGCGAATCCATGGTCGGCTCGGAAAAACGGCCGCATACAGGCCTGCTGCTGCTGCTGCTGCATGCGAGTTGCTTCAAGCCCGCTCCCACATCTGCCTGCCCACAGCACCACCAAGCAAGTTGCCAGGCAGCGGTGCAGGCAATGCGATTGCAGTGCATG
>CAXIVC010000157.1:12500-15000 GCA_964035585.1 Polytrichum formosum | reverse complement strand
CACATCAAAATCGTAAATAGGTGAAGATGCAGACCTTTTTTTTTATCCGGCCGTAAATACCATCAATTACCAGGGTTTCTGATCGGCACGCGAGTGTGTTCGGTTCCATTCGAATCCGAGGCAAGTGCGTTTCTGCTCCGAAACGAATGAAACCCGAATCCACCCAATACCGACCTCTCGGATTCGTAATACCTGACTGTGTTTCGGATCGAATTAACTAATTCGTACCTTCCGAATTCGTCCATGAACAGATCCTAATCATATACCTTTTTTGTTTTTGAGGTTTAGGGTCCTAAATATATCCTATTCCATACCCATTTTATTTTGCTCCACCCATTTCACTCCTTCGCATCCAATTAACTAACGCCCAGGTTTAACCCTCACCTTCCGAATTCATCCATCCACGAAATAGATCATAATCTGTACCTATTTTTAGTCATGTCGTAAATAGATCATAATCGAATCCACCCGACCAATCGACCGCATTTATACCTAGGTGTGTCTAAATGCATTCGTGTTTAGTATGCCTATTTTCAGTTGGGCCCTAAATAAATCTAAATCCAGACCTCTTTTTTAATCCGGCCATAAATAGATGTGACCCAATCCACCCAATTAATCGACCGGATCAAAACCTAGGTGTGTCGGGTTCCATTTGTATCCGACGCCTATTATTAATCTGGCCCTAAATATATCTAGATCCACACCATTTTCTAAATCCGGTCATGCGTGGATGAAAACCGCAAATAGACAAAGTTTGATACCTATTTTTAATCGGGTCGTACATATATGAAAATCGAATCCACCAATTACCAAGGTTCCGGATTAAACCCCTTAGTGTGTTGAATTCCATTTTGTATCCCACACCCATGTGTTTGCTCCCAAATACATCAGAAGCGAATCCACCCTAGTACCAAGGTTTGGGATTAACACCCAAGTGTGTCGAATTTCCATTTGTATCCCACACCCATGTGTGTTTGCTCCTTAATGAATGACAACCGAACCCACCCAATACCAAGGTTTGGGATTCATACCCAAGTGTGTTGAATTCCATTTGCATCCAACCCCCATTTTTAGTCGGCTCGTAAATAGATGAATACCCAATACCTTAGTGTGTTGAATTCCATTTTGTATCCGAGACCCATGTGTTTGCTCCTAAATGAATGAGAACCGAACCCACCCAATACCCAATACCCAATACCTTAGTGTGTTGAATTCCATTTTGTATCCCACACCCATGTGTGTTTGCTCCTTAATGAATGACAACCGAACCCACCCAATACCAAGGTTTGGGATTCATACCCAAGTGTGTTGAATTCCATTTGTATCCAACCCCCATTTTTAGTCGGCTCGTAAATAGATGAAAATATATGCCTATTTTAAACCGGGCATAAATAGACGAAAACTGAACCCACCCTAATACCAAGGTTGGGGATTAATATTTGTATCAGTGTTGGGTTCTATTTGTATTGGAGACCTATTTTTAGTCGGGACTAGCAGGTGGAGTGAGGGAACCGCGGCGGGCACTAGCAGAATTGTAGCAGAAGTGACTGGGACTGGGACTAGCGGGCGCTAGTCGGGACTGGCGGGGGCGCCGTGGCGACTGGGACTAGCGGGCGCTAATCGGGACTGGCGGGGGCGCCGTCGCGACCGGGACTAGCGGGCGCTAATCGGGACTGGCGGGGGCGCCGTCGCGACCGGGACTAGCGGGGCGCTAGTCGGGACTGGCGGGGGCGCCGTAGCGACTGGGACTGGCGGGGGCGCGGTCGGGACAGGTGGGGGCGGGACAGGTGGCAGAGGGGTTATTTATATCAATTTTATATTAATTTAACTAAATAAAAACTATATATAGATTTTACTTTATTCATTTTTTATACGGGAGGAGGGAGGGGGAGGAGTGACGGAGCAGCGCGGGGAGGAGTGGCGGAGCAGCGCGGGGAGGCCCCAGCGGCTAAGGGGAAAACGTCTACCTGGCCCCAAACTTGAGCAGAGAGACAAAAGCTGACTTGACGGTGGGGGAGGGGCCCTGCGCGGAGTCCCAGAGGCTTATACGTGGGGAGTCGGTTGGAGCGGCAGGGGTCGTGCGACTCGCCACAAGCCAGCGCGAGAAACGAATTGATCCTGAAGCTTGTGGGAGAGGGGTGAGCTGCCTGATGGGCCTTCGTGGCCCGGCCGTGGTTAGCCTTATTTTCCGCGAGTGAAGGGTGAAGATTTGGATCGAAGCGTAGGGGGCGCATCGGGTGGGAAAGTCGAGTGGGGCAAGGGTTTCGGCAAACGAAAACCGTCGAATGCAAAGGATGGCGGACGACGGAATGTAGGCCTTTGAAGTAGAAACCCAGCCCCCGAGATGGCACGACCTGGTGCGATTGGCCTCGTGTGGCTTTCGGGGACCAGGATCGATCTTAGCGCCGGGAGGGGAGGGGCTGCCTGATGGGCCTTCGTGGCCCGGCCGCGGCACCCTCGTGATTCCGGTGCGAGGAGAACATTCTGGTCGAAATTGCGA
>CAXIVC010000157.1:0-2500 GCA_964035585.1 Polytrichum formosum | reverse complement strand
ATCAGAAGCGAATCCACCCTAGTACCAAGGTTTGGGATTAACACCCAAGTGTGTCGAATTTCCATTTGTATCCCACACCCATGTGTGTTTGCTCCTTAATGAATGACAACCGAACCCACCCAATACCAAGGTTTGGGATTCATACCCAAGTGTGTTGAATTCCATTTGCATCCAACCCCCATTTTTAGTCGGCTCGTAAATAGATGAATACCCAATACCTTAGTGTGTTGAATTCCATTTTGTATCCGAGACCCATGTGTTTGCTCCTAAATGAATGAGAACCGAACCCACCCAATACCCAATACCCAATACCTTAGTGTGTTGAATTCCATTTTGTATCCCACACCCATGTGTGTTTGCTCCTTAATGAATGACAACCGAACCCACCCAATACCAAGGTTTGGGATTCATACCCAAGTGTGTTGAATTCCATTTGTATCCAACCCCCATTTTTAGTCGGCTCGTAAATAGATGAAAATATATGCCTATTTTAAACCGGGCATAAATAGACGAAAACTGAACCCACCCTAATACCAAGGTTGGGGATTAATATTTGTATCAGTGTTGGGTTCTATTTGTATTGGAGACCTATTTTTAGTCGGGACTAGCAGGTGGAGTGAGGGAACCGCGGCGGGCACTAGCAGAATTGTAGCAGAAGTGACTGGGACTGGGACTAGCGGGCGCTAGTCGGGACTGGCGGGGGCGCCGTGGCGACTGGGACTAGCGGGCGCTAATCGGGACTGGCGGGGGCGCCGTCGCGACCGGGACTAGCGGGCGCTAATCGGGACTGGCGGGGGCGCCGTCGCGACCGGGACTAGCGGGGCGCTAGTCGGGACTGGCGGGGGCGCCGTAGCGACTGGGACTGGCGGGGGCGCGGTCGGGACAGGTGGGGGCGGGACAGGTGGCAGAGGGGTTATTTATATCAATTTTATATTAATTTAACTAAATAAAAACTATATATAGATTTTACTTTATTCATTTTTTATACGGGAGGAGGGAGGGGGAGGAGTGACGGAGCAGCGCGGGGAGGAGTGGCGGAGCAGCGCGGGGAGGCCCCAGCGGCTAAGGGGAAAACGTCTACCTGGCCCCAAACTTGAGCAGAGAGACAAAAGCTGACTTGACGGTGGGGGAGGGGCCCTGCGCGGAGTCCCAGAGGCTTATACGTGGGGAGTCGGTTGGAGCGGCAGGGGTCGTGCGACTCGCCACAAGCCAGCGCGAGAAACGAATTGATCCTGAAGCTTGTGGGAGAGGGGTGAGCTGCCTGATGGGCCTTCGTGGCCCGGCCGTGGTTAGCCTTATTTTCCGCGAGTGAAGGGTGAAGATTTGGATCGAAGCGTAGGGGGCGCATCGGGTGGGAAAGTCGAGTGGGGCAAGGGTTTCGGCAAACGAAAACCGTCGAATGCAAAGGATGGCGGACGACGGAATGTAGGCCTTTGAAGTAGAAACCCAGCCCCCGAGATGGCACGACCTGGTGCGATTGGCCTCGTGTGGCTTTCGGGGACCAGGATCGATCTTAGCGCCGGGAGGGGAGGGGCTGCCTGATGGGCCTTCGTGGCCCGGCCGCGGCACCCTCGTGATTCCGGTGCGAGGAGAACATTCTGGTCGAAATTGCGAGGGAATCGGGAAAAGGGAAAACGTCTACCTGGCCCCAACTGTGAGCAGAGAGACAAAAGGATGTTTGACGATGGGGGAGGGGCCCTGCACGGAGTCCCAGAGGCTTCTACAAGGGGAGGCGGCTCTGCCGACCGACCCTGCCCGCTGCAGAACCAGGATCGATCTTAGCGCCGGGAGGGGAGGGGCTGCCTGATGGGCCTTCGTGGCCCGGCCGCGGCACCCTCGTGATTCCGGTGCGAGGAGAACATTCGGGTCGAGATTGCGAGGGAATCGGAAAGCGTATCGGGGTTGCGTGGGGCTAGTCCGGCAAACGAAAACCGTCGAATGCAAAGGATGGCGGACGACGGAATGTAGGCCTTCTGAGTAGGGCTAGCCCCAGAGATAAACCGAGGCGCTCCCGCCCCTTTGTCGGGCCGACGCGAGGGGGCCCCAACCCCAGCGGCTTCGGGAAAAAACGGGAAAAGGGAAAACGTCTACCTGGCCCCTACTCTCGGCAGAGAGATGTCACAAATCCCTCTTCGATGAGGGAGACGCGAGCATTGCACGAATCCCGATTCAACAAGGGAGACGCTCGCGTCCAAGTCAAAATCGGGAATCCCATTGTCAAATGGGGGGGGCAAAGCTGCCTCGGGGAAAAAAAGCCTTCCTTCGACGATATTCGGATTTAGCCCCGGATTCACCCCTGGGCCGGGTAACACCGGCTAGACCGCTGGAAGGAAATATTTTCCCGAGGGAGTGGCAGTCCCTCCGTCCCGATCCGCCCCCGCGGCTTCGGGAAAACGTCTACCTGGCCCCGACTCTCGGCAGAGAGACAAAAGGTTGTTTGACGGTGGGGTAGGGGCTCTGCGCGGAGTCCCAGAGGCTTATACAAGGGGAAGGCTTATAC
>CAXIVC010000156.1:20000-23658 GCA_964035585.1 Polytrichum formosum | reverse complement strand
AGTGGCAGAGTAGCCTTGCTGCTACGATCCACTGAGATTCCGCCTCACCGTCCCAAAGATTTTCCCCAAAATTTTCCCCGCCCTGCGGGCGGGGGGTCCAGGGTCGGGGGGTCTCTCGGCCCCCGCCCGCGCCAACACTTGGCCGTTTTTTTCCGAATTCCCGTCCTCCCCGGAGGGGGCCGGGGGCGCAGCCCCCGGGCCCCAGACCCGCGATTTACCGTAATTTTCGGAGCTCCAGCGGTTTAGTCGGAGGCCCCCTGAAACCCCCTCCAATATAAATACAACCTCCGCTCCCCACCCTGTCGTGATGCGGTCATACCAAGGCTACTACACCAGATCCCATCAGAACTCTGAAGTTAAGCGCCTTTGGGCCGGAATAGTACTGGGATGGGTGACCTCCCGGGAAGTCCCGGTGCTGCATCCATCTTTTGTTTGACTCCGACCCCCCTTTTGCACCCCCTTCCATCAATGCATCCGCACCTTTTCTTTTATTCTGTCTTTCATCAACTCCTTGACTTAATACGCCCTTTCGTTTTGCTCCGTAACACTGTTTAATTCAACGCCACCGAATCTTTAATCCCCCCTATTTAATCAATCCCAAATTCTTCCCCCGACGCATCAAACTCATACCTCTTTCGAATCCATGCCACAAAATGCACCCTAAATAACAGAATTCAAACACTGCCCCCTCCGCTGAACACGGCCGAATCTTTAACACGTCGCAAACTGATTCTCATTTCAAACCATTCGCTACAACCAAAAACCCAATACCACATCACATCTGCCTCTCAAAACCCTCGTATTATAATTATAACAACACAAACGCATTACTCTCGCCACACCCGTTTTATTACAGGATAGTAATATCAACAAATCTATTCATTCATTCCTCTACTACCATCGCTCGCCCCTAAATCAATCAGAACCCGATCCACCCAATTTATCGATGCCTTTTATTCAAATCGCTTCCTAAATACCTGCTACCCCGAAATAGATCAACATCGAACCCTGTTTTTCATCCCGTCGTAAATCCACCTAAACCGGACCTTTTTTTAATCCGGTCCCAAATAGATGAACATCGTAAATCGATCAAGATCCAGACCTTTTTCCAATCCGGTCGTAAATGCCCGAACCCCCTAAATAGATCAACTTCGATACCTTTTTTTAATCGGGTCCTAAACACATCAAAATCGTAAATAGGTGAAGATGCAGACCTTTTTTTTTATCCGGCCGTAAATACCATCAATTACCAGGGTTTCTGATCGGCACGCGAGTGTGTTCGGTTCCATTCGAATCCGAGGCAAGTGCGTTTCTGCTCCGAAACGAATGAAACCCGAATCCACCCAATACCGACCTCTCGGATTCGTAATACCTGACTGTGTTTCGGATCGAATTAACTAATTCGTACCTTCCGAATTCGTCCATGAACAGATCCTAATCATATACCTTTTTTGTTTTTGAGGTTTAGGGTCCTAAATATATCCTATTCCATACCCATTTTATTTTGCTCCACCCATTTCACTCCTTCGCATCCAATTAACTAACGCCCAGGTTTAACCCTCACCTTCCGAATTCATCCATCCACGAAATAGATCATAATCTGTACCTATTTTTAGTCATGTCGTAAATAGATCATAATCGAATCCACCCGACCAATCGACCGCATTTATACCTAGGTGTGTCTAAATGCATTCGTGTTTAGTATGCCTATTTTCAGTTGGGCCCTAAATAAATCTAAATCCAGACCTCTTTTTTAATCCGGCCATAAATAGATGTGACCCAATCCACCCAATTAATCGACCGGATCAAAACCTAGGTGTGTCGGGTTCCATTTGTATCCGACGCCTATTATTAATCTGGCCCTAAATATATCTAGATCCACACCATTTTCTAAATCCGGTCATGCGTGGATGAAAACCGCAAATAGACAAAGTTTGATACCTATTTTTAATCGGGTCGTACATATATGAAAATCGAATCCACCAATTACCAAGGTTCCGGATTAAACCCCTTAGTGTGTTGAATTCCATTTTGTATCCCACACCCATGTGTTTGCTCCCAAATACATCAGAAGCGAATCCACCCTAGTACCAAGGTTTGGGATTAACACCCAAGTGTGTCGAATTTCCATTTGTATCCCACACCCATGTGTGTTTGCTCCTTAATGAATGACAACCGAACCCACCCAATACCAAGGTTTGGGATTCATACCCAAGTGTGTTGAATTCCATTTGCATCCAACCCCCATTTTTAGTCGGCTCGTAAATAGATGAATACCCAATACCTTAGTGTGTTGAATTCCATTTTGTATCCGAGACCCATGTGTTTGCTCCTAAATGAATGAGAACCGAACCCACCCAATACCCAATACCCAATACCTTAGTGTGTTGAATTCCATTTTGTATCCCACACCCATGTGTGTTTGCTCCTTAATGAATGACAACCGAACCCACCCAATACCAAGGTTTGGGATTCATACCCAAGTGTGTTGAATTCCATTTGTATCCAACCCCCATTTTTAGTCGGCTCGTAAATAGATGAAAATATATGCCTATTTTAAACCGGGCATAAATAGACGAAAACTGAACCCACCCTAATACCAAGGTTGGGGATTAATATTTGTATCAGTGTTGGGTTCTATTTGTATTGGAGACCTATTTTTAGTCGGGACTAGCAGGTGGAGTGAGGGAACCGCGGCGGGCACTAGCAGAATTGTAGCAGAAGTGACTGGGACTGGGACTAGCGGGCGCTAGTCGGGACTGGCGGGGGCGCCGTGGCGACTGGGACTAGCGGGCGCTAATCGGGACTGGCGGGGGCGCCGTCGCGACCGGGACTAGCGGGCGCTAATCGGGACTGGCGGGGGCGCCGTCGCGACCGGGACTAGCGGGGCGCTAGTCGGGACTGGCGGGGGCGCCGTAGCGACTGGGACTGGCGGGGGCGCGGTCGGGACAGGTGGGGGCGGGACAGGTGGCAGAGGGGTTATTTATATCAATTTTATATTAATTTAACTAAATAAAAACTATATATAGATTTTACTTTATTCATTTTTTATACGGGAGGAGGGAGGGGGAGGAGTGACGGAGCAGCGCGGGGAGGAGTGGCGGAGCAGCGCGGGGAGGCCCCAGCGGCTAAGGGGAAAACGTCTACCTGGCCCCAAACTTGAGCAGAGAGACAAAAGCTGACTTGACGGTGGGGGAGGGGCCCTGCGCGGAGTCCCAGAGGCTTATACGTGGGGAGTCGGTTGGAGCGGCAGGGGTCGTGCGACTCGCCACAAGCCAGCGCGAGAAACGAATTGATCCTGAAGCTTGTGGGAGAGGGGTGAGCTGCCTGATGGGCCTTCGTGGCCCGGCCGTGGTTAGCCTTATTTTCCGCGAGTGAAGGGTGAAGATTTGGATCGAAGCGTAGGGGGCGCATCGGGTGGGAAAGTCGAGTGGGGCAAGGGTTTCGGCAAACGAAAACCGTCGAATGCAAAGGATGGCGGACGACGGAATGTAGGCCTTTGAAGTAGAAACCCAGCCCCCGAGATGGCACGACCTGGTGCGATTGGCCTCGTGTGGCTTTCGGGGACCAGGATCGATCTTAGCGCCGGGAGGGGAGGGGCTGCCTGATGGGCCTTCGTGGCCCGGCCGCGGCACCCTCGTGATTCCGGTGCGAGGAG
>CAXIVC010000156.1:7500-10000 GCA_964035585.1 Polytrichum formosum | reverse complement strand
CCATGTGTTTGCTCCCAAATACATCAGAAGCGAATCCACCCTAGTACCAAGGTTTGGGATTAACACCCAAGTGTGTCGAATTTCCATTTGTATCCCACACCCATGTGTGTTTGCTCCTTAATGAATGACAACCGAACCCACCCAATACCAAGGTTTGGGATTCATACCCAAGTGTGTTGAATTCCATTTGCATCCAACCCCCATTTTTAGTCGGCTCGTAAATAGATGAATACCCAATACCTTAGTGTGTTGAATTCCATTTTGTATCCGAGACCCATGTGTTTGCTCCTAAATGAATGAGAACCGAACCCACCCAATACCCAATACCCAATACCTTAGTGTGTTGAATTCCATTTTGTATCCCACACCCATGTGTGTTTGCTCCTTAATGAATGACAACCGAACCCACCCAATACCAAGGTTTGGGATTCATACCCAAGTGTGTTGAATTCCATTTGTATCCAACCCCCATTTTTAGTCGGCTCGTAAATAGATGAAAATATATGCCTATTTTAAACCGGGCATAAATAGACGAAAACTGAACCCACCCTAATACCAAGGTTGGGGATTAATATTTGTATCAGTGTTGGGTTCTATTTGTATTGGAGACCTATTTTTAGTCGGGACTAGCAGGTGGAGTGAGGGAACCGCGGCGGGCACTAGCAGAATTGTAGCAGAAGTGACTGGGACTGGGACTAGCGGGCGCTAGTCGGGACTGGCGGGGGCGCCGTGGCGACTGGGACTAGCGGGCGCTAATCGGGACTGGCGGGGGCGCCGTCGCGACCGGGACTAGCGGGCGCTAATCGGGACTGGCGGGGGCGCCGTCGCGACCGGGACTAGCGGGGCGCTAGTCGGGACTGGCGGGGGCGCCGTAGCGACTGGGACTGGCGGGGGCGCGGTCGGGACAGGTGGGGGCGGGACAGGTGGCAGAGGGGTTATTTATATCAATTTTATATTAATTTAACTAAATAAAAACTATATATAGGTTTTACTTTATTCATTTTTTATACGGAGGAGGGAGGGGGAGGAGTGACGGAGAGAGCGCGGAGGAGTGGCGAGCAGCGCGGGGAGGCCCCAGCGGCTAAGGGGAAAACGTCTACCTGGCCCCAAACTTGAGCAGAGAGACAAAAGCTGACTTGACGGTGGGGGAGGGGCCCTGCGCGGAGTCCCGAGCTTATACGTGGGGAGTCGGTTGGAGCGGCAGGGGTCGTGCGACTCGCCACAAGCCAGCGCGAGAAACGAATTGATCCTGAAGCTTGTGGGAGAGGGGTGAGCTGCCTGATGGGCCTTCGTGGCCCGGCCGTGTTAGCCTTATTTTCCGCGAGTGAAGGGTGAAGATTTGGATCGAAGCGTAGGGGCGGCATCGGGTGGGAAAGTCGAGTGGGGCAAGGGTTTCGGCAAACGAAAACCGTCGAATGCAAAGGATGGCGGACGACGGAATGTAGGCCTTTGAAGTAGAAACCCAGCCCCCGAGATGGCACGACCTGGTGCGATTGGCCTCGTGTGGGCTTTCGGGACCAGGATCGATCTTAGCGCCGGGAGGGGAGGGGCTGCCTGATGGGCCTTCGTGGGCCCGGCCGCGGCACCCTCGTGATTCCGGTGCGAGGAGAACATTCTGGTCGAAATTGCGAGGGAATCGGGAAAAGGGAAAACGTCTACCTGGCCCCAACTGTGAGCAGAGAGACAAAAGGATGTTTGACGATGGGGGAGGGGCCCTGCACGGAGTCCCAGAGGCTTCTACAAGGGGAGGCGGCTCTGCCGACCGACCCTGCCCGCTGCAGAACCAGGATCGATCTTAGCGCCGGGAGGGGAGGGGCTGCCTGATGGGCCTTCGTGGCCCGGCCGCGGCACCCTCGTGATTCCGGTGCGAGGAGAACATTCGGTCGAGATTGCGAGGGAATCGGAAAGCGTATCGGGGTTGCGTGGGGCTAGTCCGGCAAACGAAAACCGTCGAATGCAAAGGATGGCGGGACGACGGAATGTAGGCCTTCTGAGTAGGGCTAGCCCCAGAGATAAACCGAGGCGCTCCCGCCCCTTTGTCGGGCCGACGCGAGGGGGCCCCAACCCCAGCGGCTTCGGGAAAAAACGGGAAAAGGGAAAACGTCTACCTGGCCCCTACTCTCGGCAGAGAGATGTCACAAATCCCTCTTCGATGAGGGAGACGCGAGCATTGCACGAATCCCGATTCAACAAGGGAGACGCTCGCGTCCAAGTCAAAATCGGGAATCCCATTGTCAAATGGGGGGGGCAAAGCTGCCTCGGGAAAAAAAGCCTTCCTTCGACGATATTCGGATTTAGCCCCGGATTCACCCCTGGGCCGGGTAACACCGGGCTAGACCGCTGGAAGGAAATATTTTCCCGAGGGAGTGCAGTCCCTCCGTCCCGATCCGCCCCCGCGGCTTCGGGAAAACGTCTACCTGGCCCCGACTCTCGGCAGAGAGACAAAAGGTTGTTTGACGGTGGGGTAGGGCTCTGCGCGGAGTCCCAGAGGCTTATACAA
>CAXIVC010000155.1:0-17500 GCA_964035585.1 Polytrichum formosum | reverse complement strand
ACCAAAAAAAATATGTCATTTTAGTGGGAACACCCATGTAACCCTAAACCCTAAACCCTAAACCCTAAACCCTAAATAAGAGTGCCGGCCCCGAAAACCCTCATTTTCGACTTTCTGGTTTGCGAGTCTCAGGTATGTTCTCGCAGTTTTGCTTTTATTTCTCGTTTGTATTTTTAATAATTTTTTTAGGGTTCAGGGTATGTCTGAATCAACCGTTTTTTGAGTCCTGTCTAGGTATCCTAGAATCTACTACGTTTGGGGTCCAATAACTTTTTGTGGGCAGTTTAGGATTTTTGAATCGGCAATTATGAATCTGTTAGTTTTTTGTGTCTTGAGTCTGAAATTTCCTTAGGTTTTGTCTAGGGTTTCTAGTCTATATATTTTTTTGCGTTTTTTGATAATTGTTTCTGAATGCATAGCTAGCCTCTTTTGTTTGCTTCAAGTTTGTATGCAATAATACCCTAAACAACGTTCTTAATACAGTTTCAATAACAGTAATAACCCTAATAAGTCGCACATTATGTAATTTTAAATTTATAATTCCAATATGTGTTTGAATGTTTCAGGCATTACTTTTCAGGTCCCATTTCATCAGTTTTTAGCGTTTTTTGAGTCGTTTCTGGGTGCCTCGCAGTGAGGTGTCCTACAGTACATACTACAGTCCCATTTAGAGAGCGATGAGTGAGGTCATCGAGCTTAGCAGCTCCGATGACGAGGTTCAGGCTCGTCCCGTCGGCCCTGGAGAGCCCATTAGCGAGCTTTTCAGCTCGGACGGGGACGAGGACCTACCTGCTCGTCCTTTTGAGTCCCCTGGTCCTTTTACACAGCCTATTACAGAGGATCAGATAGTAGTCCACGAGCCCCCACGGGCACGTCGTAGAGTGAGGGTCCTTGTGTTGGGCGCCAGCAGCTCGGATGACGAAGCATCACATGCTCCGCCAGTAAGACCTGTTCCGGCGCCGGCGTTCGTGTCGGCAGTTCCACGTGTGCCAGGAGCTGCCGTACGACGCCTGTACCCTCGTACAGTCTTGTCAGGTGACAGGTCAGCGGGAGTGGTTCGTTTTGCTCCCCTCTGTGGCCCCCACACAGAGGATCCAGGGCAGAACGACCCACAGACGTTGGATTTGGATGCCGCTTGCGTCACGATGCTGACGCTGGATCTTCCAGCACTATTCGGCATCATGGCGCGACCGGCATGTCGGAGGATCCCTGTCCGTGATCTTCCGGAGTTTAGTGATTGGTTGTACGTGATCACCGACCCCATAGTGGTGCGTGTGTTCACGGGCGAGTTTGATGAGGAGAGGGAGGCCTTTAAGGCCTCTCTGGTCGACACTTTACGGACGAGTTTCGGGTTGACGTTGACATGTGCCGTCGACAGCTTGATGCTGGCGACAAGCCAGGTTAACGTGCCCGTCTCGGCCATGTCTGAGGCTCTCTACACGTTAGGAGCCCATCACTGCAGGGTGTCTTTTTTTGGGATGAAGTGGTCTATTCCTAGTGCCGAGCCGGTACTAGATCGCTTCATCCAGAGGTATAGCGATCAGATGGGTCCCACGTTTCCGAGGGGTCGGAACGTGTTTGACTACGGGGTGCGATATCCGACCGACGCCGTCGTGCTGTTCCGCTTCAGCGACGAACAGCACCGCGCGCGCAGGTTCAGGGAGGGCTCGGTGCACGAGATGTGCAACGAGCAGGGGTTCGGGTCGGTGGAGTGTAGGCCTTTACACGACCTTCGTTTGACGAAGGTCAAGGTCTACCAGGAGATCATTCACGATATCCTGACCACCATTCCTCGACGGGCGCTCGATGACGTGCCCGGCACTACGTTTACTGTGCGCACGCGCGCCAGGCAGCTCATGGCTCTGCTGGAGCGCTGGATGGAGATGTCCCAGGACATGCGCACGAGTCGGTTGGGTGGAGTGAGGATTGAGGTCACAGTTCAGACCGAGTTGGTCGTCGATGGACGTCGGCTGTGTAGTGAGCACGACCTCTTTCGACTAGGTGGTCTGGAGGCTGCGTTGGGGGGGGCATTTGACACACGTGAGGTCGGCATCGACCAGCACTTGCAGTCCTGCCTTGATTTCGTCACTGCACTCTGGGCGACGGTGTACGGCAGGGATGAGCGAGCGCCGTCGGTGGATATCGTAAGCGCCTTGACGTTCGCCCGTCAGGCATTCGGATGGAGTGGGAGGTACATGGATCGGCAGCTGTTACGGGCGCGCGACTGGGCGGAGTTGGCACTGGCAGCCGCGGACAGGATGGCAGAGGTCGGGGAGGAGTTAGGGTTTGCATATAGGGGGGTAGAGTTGGATAGCGCCCAGGATCGGCCTTTGATCCAGGATTTCCTGGATCATGCCGAGTGGACCTTGCCGGGTAGAGTTAGGGACCGTACGTTGCCTGGGCTCATGCTCAGGAGTACGTACGATGGTAGGTTTTTGCCCCAGCGCGGCATCTACAGCGACCGCGTCAGTGCAGCCCGTCACTTTGTGGGCCTGCACGGGGCTGCATGGAGGGAGCACATTAGATCTACAGGCTAGGTCCATGTATATACTGATATATGAGTGTTGTGTGATGTATATGTGTTTTTTCCTATTATATATATAGTTTTTTTTGGGTTTATTATACTTTGCATCTCACACATCTTGTCTTCATACATATTTCGTACCTTTTTAAAATTCTTTTGAAAATACCACGCTATACATCTATACAAGAGCATTCCAAAATGACCCTAAACTCGCCAATCGGATATCGTATGCATAAGTTATGATTGGATGAAGTTTTATCCCAAAATTCATCCATCCATAACTCTTGCATATAAGGTCGTATCTATGAGTGTCATACCATTCTGGAACACCCATTCATAGCCCTACAACGTGATGCAATCCAAAATCCACGATTCCAAGTTCATGAAAAAAGTCAACTCTGGGGACCCGAAAGTCAACCATGGCTATATCTCACAAATGGCGATAGTGTTAAGGTGGTTTTTTACTCCATTGTCTTCACAACCCTAGAAAATGGGGGGGTAGGTGCCCTCCAATCTCCCAAATTCCTCAACCTCCCAAAGATAGCCATTTTTTTAGCCACTTTTGAAACGCTCATACCGTCCACATGCCAACTTTTTTGATAAAACCAAGGGTACCATTGGATTCACAACACCCACAAATAGGGGGGTAGGTACCCTCCAAATCCCAAAATACCTTAACATAACGAAAGTCAACTCACCCTCAAAAAGTCAAACTTGCTATATCTGACAAATGGCGATAGTGTTAAGGTGGTTTTTTGCACCATTGGATGCGCAATGCTTTATAATGGGGGGCTAGGCCAAAAAACCCTTAAAAAAAGCACGGCCATTTTTTGGGAATACCCATGTAACCCTAAACCCTAAAATGGGGGGGGTAGGTCACCTCAAAATGCTAAAAAAAGCATGCCATTTTTGGCCGGACACCCTTGTAACCCTAAACCCTAAACCCTAAACCCTAAACCCTATACCCTAAAATGGGGGGGGGTAGGTCACCTCAAAATGCTAAAAAAAGCATGCCATTTTTGGCCGGACACCCTTGTAACCCTAAACCCTAAACCCTAAACCCTAAACCCTCGCAATCCAAATTTCAAAATTCGCAATTCTTACAAAAGTCAACTTTGGTGACACGAAAGTCAACACATCCTATATCTCACAAATGGCGATAGTGTTAAGGTGGTTTTTTACTCCATTGTGTTCACAACCCTTGAAAATGGGGGGGTAGGTGCCCTCCACGCTCCCAAATTCCGCAACCTCCCAAAGATAGCAATTTTTTTGGCCACTTTTGAAACGCTTATACCGTGCAACCACGAACTTTTTTTAGCAAACCAAGGGCACCATTGGACTCACAACACCCACAAATAGGGGGGTAGGTCCCTTCAAAATTCAAAAATACCCTAATGTGAAGAAAGTCAACTCACCCCAAAAAAGTCAAACTTGCTATATCTCACAAATGGCGATAGTGTTAAGGTGGTTTTTTTCACCATTGGGTGGGCAATCCTCTATAATGGGGGGGTAGGCCAAAAAAACCATAAAAAAAGTATGGCCAAAATTTGGGAACACCCCTGTAACCCTAAACCCTAAACCCTAAGTCCAATTATGTAAACCTATCAACCCACATCCAAAATGGCTTAGGATCTACAACCTCCAAGGCCTCAATCAAACATAAAAAATGGGCAAAAACCTTTACCACACACCTCATAAACACAAATCTTTTCAAAACTCCTGATCTCACATCACGCCTCCTCTCAACTCTTCAGATGTAATTCAAAAACATCAATTTGACTTTAAGATAGAGTTTTCCCACACCAGCTGCAAACAACAAACTAGCCCTTCAAACTGTCAATAATTTAATTATTTGGGAAGGTACATAATTTCAAAGGACAGCAAAAGATCCTTCCCCATGTCTTGCCTTGCCTAAAGTCCACTTCTAAACAACACAATTACTGCAAGATGATTACAAAATCCAAATGTGTCCATAGCCATTTTCCTCATAATATTTTCAGCTCGTATAAAAATTTGATTTCAACTCAGCTTGTCTGGCTTGTGAATTTCGATCCTCAAAAGTCCATTGGATCTACCAATAAAATTTCAAAATTAGTTTACAGCTCATATTAGGATTTATTGCGCCAGCAACCTCCATCCTATGAAATATATAAAAAGTCCAATTATGTAAACCTTGGTAAAATAGGATAATTGGGCAAACGACTACTCAATGCATAAAACCAACCTCATTTCCCTAAAGGATATATTAAAAAAGATGGGAACAAAAACTAGCAATTGGATTAGGAAGATGCAGTTTAACAAACTTTCTTTTCACAATGAAGATATGTATGTGGCCCTTTCTGTAGTTTGCAGAATCTGCCACAGTAATTTGGCTGCAAGCAACTTAGACTAACTTTATTAAACTATACAGACACAATGTGGTTCCCTCAAAAATTTAACCTGTGAGTGAAGTTGAAGACCTAGAACTAGATTTGAGCTTATTGGTGATACACTCTCCACTTCTGGCCACATGAACTACAGCCAAGACTGTACGTACCACCAACATACAAAGCCTCTGACAAACTTCTCCCTAAAGCAGTGTCCTTTCACACATTTGTCCAAATTGGCATCAAGGATTATAAGACTTCCACCTATCAGGATGATAACACTGTTGATAGCAGAGTACATTAGCTAAATGCAAATCAGGGGTTGCATCAGCGAAAACAATTGCCGGTGTGGCAAACTTCCTGGACCTCAATGGCATAAAAACTACCAGGTTTGTTTTAGGGTCCGTGAAACTGGACTTGGACTTCTTACACGCAAGGTTACTGAAATGCCTCTATGTACATCTACTACCGTTCAAAGCTTTGGAGAACATCATCAGAAACCTCTAATTCATATATCAACACTGTTTCAATTGCATCAAAGCGTGTCTTTGGATCAATACCTACCAAACACAGAGTTACAATTTGAATCTTTTGTTGCTGCATTTTATAATTGCAAGACCTAAACATATAATTTAAGGGTTGAATGAGTCATTGGCTAAATGCAAAGATGGCACTGAGAGGATTGTAAATGTTGAAGGGGTTTGAAACAACATTGACTCAATGTTATTTACCGGTCTCTTCCATTTTGAGATGAGATAAGAGAGGATAGTACTTCCATTCAATTAACTAAAAGGTTAATGCACGAAGGTAGAGTGGAGCAGGGTCCAGTGGATACCGGCACGTCCTCGGATGTTGTTGTGGGGTGTATTACTGCCGACTCCACCTTTGTCGCCTTCCCAAACTCCGGAGAACTCTAGTATGCCTTCAACCTGTCCCACACATCTGCTTGCTCTTTGGGAGGGCACTCACGCTCAGGTCGTGTAGTGAACAATCTGTGCAAACGGGAGCGCTCCGCCTTCATGCACCTGGACACCGCTTTCTTGAAACCTTCATCCGAAAGCGGGTGTCCAATGAACTCAAATTCAGACTCCACCTCTTCACGCAGTCTGCCGTAGTCCTCTTTGTTTTGGTCCCCCACCTTTATTATTGACACATCCAAAAATACGATGCACAACGCTCTAAAGACCTCCAAGAATCTGGATCCAGCTCTACCAGATTCAATTGGTCTGCCTGCGCTATTGCACTCAATCCTAAACGGTTTTTGGCCCCATGCGATCATGTCAGCCTCTTCCTTCTCATAGATAAGCTGCACACTGCGACGTCCCTTCTTGGACGACAATGCTGGTTGTGCAATATCCTCTGCATTTGGTATGCTCTTGGTTGCGGAGGACTCTGGATTGAAAGACTCAAAGCTATAGACATCCTCAACAATATTTGCTGTGGATGGGGGTTGTCGTTCCCTGCCGTGGGCCGGTGCTTGCATCAGCCCCGTTGAGGCCAGAGGGTATGCTCGTGGAGTGCTTGCAGATGGAGGCAGCAAGGGGGGAGCGTTGCCGGTAACATGTTGGTTGTCCACATACCGAATGGGCGGCCTGCCATAGCCATGATGCTCGCCCTCCTGGTACATACTCCGCCATTGCGGGTGTTGGAATTGATAGCCGTCCCTATCAATGTAAACCTCGTCCACTATGTGTCCGCGGTCATGAGGATATCGCAACCGCGGCACATTCGATCTTGGAATGGATGCCCTGCCTCCCCATGGTCGACCATGCCGAGAATTGTACGGTAATCCATCGCCCTGCCAATGTGGTGCATTGAAAGGCACGTCTTGCCAATTTTGTGTGCGTGCCCCAACAACATAACCATCCTCATCATATTCGTTGTCATCTTGACTCCACCGTGCAGCTGGCGGCCATCTTGCATGCAAAGGGTGGGGTTGGGGTGGTCGCGGCTCCGCCCACGTTCCTCCCCCCTCCACACCACACCCGTGGGGTGGCAACCTAATGTTGCGAGGAAACCCATCTCTCATGGATTCGTTAGGCAACCCCCCTTCTGTCCCCTGAATCTCACATGAATCCAGCCTTGCACATTTTTCTCCTGGTGCCTGCAAATTTGTATCCTAACAACCCATGAATTAACATGGATACCGGGCTCGAAAAGTCACTTGCAAGCCAACTCACTTGGCTTGGAATATCACCACTTTCAAGGCAAATCAAATATTTAAATTGAAATGCATTCTTACCTTTCCAGGGGACGAGCCACCTGGACGTTTGCGACAATCTGCTGTCTCTGCAAGGTGGTTTGTTGTGGTGCTGCCAACCCCACCTAAGCATTTGTCTTCCGCTCCGCGTTCTTGCAACGATGCGCAATTGCGAGGCTGTTGGGTGTCCTCGACTATAGTATCTACTGCCTCCGCCATGTTTGCCTACATAAACTTGCCATCAAACAAATGGGTAGCTTTGGGTCAACATCAAGCGCACTGTCAGTTCAACACATCACAATGACACGAATTGATAATATTTGTCCTACATAATATCATTCTCTGACACATGGTATTGCAGTGAACAACCCACTCTCATAAGCACAAGCGATAAGGTCATACAATAAGAAAGTGTCATGATACTTGGTGTTGGAATTAGAACATTCTAAGGGTGTATTTATGTGGCTTTCAATCAAGAAATTGTCCCTGTCTTTGGGACTCTGCAAATCATTTATTAGAGTCTGTACCACAAGTACTGGAAATAGGAACATTTAAGAGGACCCCTTACACATTCCAGGAAACCGGAAAACTTGCAACAACTTGCATGTTAGTTAATACACCTGATGAGCCTCCTGGAATATTGACAGTTATGAGTACTTCACAATCACACCAAATTATTCGCTGCTCGAATAATTTTGCCAAAATGGGGCCCATACAAAAAGTTAGCTTTGAATCAACCTCCATCAAGTGAGGGCGTATCCTATAACATAAAGTTTATAGACCAAAGGCTTACAGGGCTTGCATAGAAGGTAGTAGATGGTTTCAAAAAGATGGCACTCTTCGTAAGGAGTGAAGAGTGGCATACATCAGATATGGTTTACACTCAAGTCCAATCCTCTTCTTTTGTTAAGCCAATCGTCATGTCTTATTTGACATCCATGAGGACTTTCTGCCATCCTTTTTGAATGAACTTTACTCTTTCATAAAGTGCCAAGATGACAAAAAAAAGTCTACAGATCATAGATAGCATCAACAACAGAATGTCCTGGAATTATCTTGGAATTTTTCCAACACAACTTTCATTGTCTTTAACAATTATGTGGACAAGCTTAGCAGCGCAATAATTCCGAGATTGGTGCTTTCACCAGCTTTGAAATGGGATCAATCAAAGCCATTACATCGCAGGTCATGGTACACGGGATTGTGTTGGAGCTGTCAACAATGGTGGATGAATTATCACCTCTGAATGTCTATTGTGTAGGCATTGAAAGCCACTTCAAACTACCACCGATACCAGGAGAGCACCTACATACCTAAAGAGGAGAGCACCTACATACCTTAACCTGCTACACAACTCACACAAAGGTGGAACTATTTAAAGACCCTATTGCTACCTAGACACAGTTAAACATTGAAACTGTCTTTCCGGTACATGACTTCATAATGTTGGGACAAATTTCATTTCGTAAGGAATTGTGCCACAAAACCAGCAGTGCAATGTTACTTGAATGCCTTTGGCGCCACTTTCTGTTCCAATGTGTATTGTGGTAACCATTTATTTCCAGGACCTAACCTCTTCACTACGTATCATGCATATCGTGCAATTACATTAACCTCCATCTCCTAACCTGCCATATAATTTTTCCTTCAAAATATGAAGCCTCAGGCCAGGGCTTCAACAAAGAAACAAAACCTGGTATAAAATACAAACTCTGATATATTCAACCAGCCTAGGTGCCACCTACATTGGAAGAATATAGTTGATGTCCTCGTAATTCATCCCATTTCCACAACCATCTGTTTATTGTATGGAAGTATTGGCTAATGGAGCACTACTACCTTAAATTGCATGATGGATCAGTTGTATTCATTTGCTCTAAGTTAAGTACAATTTCTCAAAGCATGCAAAATCTGGACACAGACTTGTAACCTTGCATGGAATTTGAACTTCACAGCTTGCCTGTCAGGGTTTTGAAGCACAAAAACTTGTGTAGTGCTACAAAGTCAAATACTTGCTTTTGTCCTACTGGATAAGCTAGACAGAAATGAACAAGGGAAGGTGGAAGATGAACGCTTGCCAATAAGTTGCAAAGATAGTCAATGACTTCAAGCTATGACCAAGATACACAATACGCGATACCCAAGACGGCCATTACTTACCTCCACGGGGCGTGGCCCCCAACGGTTGAACCGGCAATCGAGGAGGACGAGTTGTGGTGAAGATGCTTGCGCACTACTCCCAATATTTCTTTTTTGTCGGATGCGATAACCAAGACGGCCAGTACTGACCTCCACGGGGCCTGGCCGCCAACTCTTGTAGCAGCAATCGAGGATGACCACTTCTGATGATGATGCTTGCGTACTACTCCCAATTTACTGTTTGTCCAGTTGCATAATTTCACATCCCCCTCCAGCCACGATGAGTCTAAACGTCTATGACCATGCATGTGTAACTTCAAATAGCATTTGACCCTAAATATCATAATCAATGCAGTACATCTCTCGAAGATGCACTTCAGCTTACCTTCCCCAGCCAAAACAAACCGTCGAGGTATGGCGTTCTGCACCTGAAACAGTTGCGCGAGAATGGACCAGAGAATGGTTATATGGACTGTACTGTATGACATCCAAGCGATTATCTGCAAGCAATGGCAACTCAAACATAAGCAAAACGAAGTCCATGTTTGTAATAGGTGAGGTACATATACAAAACCAACACTGTGTACCATGGCAATATATTTGGGGGCTTCAAATGTGCCGGTTTTGGGTTATGTGTTGGTTTTAGGTATGCACATCCTCGATAAGTGTAACCCTGTGTAAGCCATATTCCAGCGTTTCTAACTATACTATCACTTGAAAGACTCTCCCAACACGAGATCAACAACACAAAGGTAGACCTTCAATGTCACCCACCCGATTCACTTCAAGCAGCCTCGTCAATCTAGGTCCTTCAATTCCAAGAAGCCACTTTGCTGATGCCAGCATCCCCGAGTGTGCATGTCTGCACAGACATGAATGTAGAGCAGTTATAAAACACGAACAACAACAACAGGAAATAAAAGACAAAACTAAACCAACAAAACGGAATTATTAGACCAGGATAGAATACTCTTTCCAATCTCATCCTACATCTCAGAATATTAGATAAGAATTTGACATGTCCAAATAGGATGGAATTCTTCCTACCTGTTTTCTCATGTAGATTTTTTTAACAAGCAGTGAAATACCGACAAGAAAGCCCAGATAACAGTATAATCTCATGATACCAATTCTACAATATCACATACTTGAATCTGCAATGCCGCCTACTCATAAAAACACCCAGAAAACTAACAAAATGTCATCCTCTTCTACCACAGCCTTCATAGGCTTTTGTATACATGGTGGTTCAGACTGATGAATGTATTAGAGAATGCCTTCACATAGACTTGCAAAGATGACTCTTAACAACTCTATGGCTGAAAGACTAGTAGCTACCCACTTACACTAGAATGTGTAATTTTCGGGTATCGCATTCGCATAAGGAATCCACAGTATTTCACGAAACCCACAAATCCTGCAACCTGGAGGAACAGTACCACTTGAAAAACACCTTCTCTGGCTGTGTTTCAAAAATGTATAGGTGGATCACTATAGATTGATGAACAAGAGAATGACTTAAACCCAAGGCCTTAACTTGGATCCCATGGGAACTCCACGGTTAAGCCGCCTAAGGCCAGACTAGTGCTCAGATGATTGACCTTCCCAACACTTTAATTTCCTGTACACCGTACCACCTTTAACCCACCCAACCATAATGGCTTTTAAATGAAGACTTGTAGTGTTGATTAGCAACGAAAACTAAAAACATGACTGCCAAAGTTAAATTTCCTCCTTTGCACCACCCATCATCCCCTGCTGTCACCCAGCACAAAAAAAATTCCAATGTCACTGTGACTGAGTTATGGGCACATAGTAGGCTAAAACAAATCCAGATAGCATGATTCATTCGTCGATGTTAATATAAGTGAGCAACACTCAAGGGCATTTCGCACCTTTGTCTTCAAAATCTCAACAAAAGGTTCTTTGTCTTGGGCATATGCAGCAATTGACCAGTAAAGCCAGTGCAGCATCTTCACTATTTCCAATCTGCAACTCCAAATATTCTTTTATGTATATACACCTTGCCAATAACCAAAAGAAGTCATCTCCTTGAAGAATCACCACAATCATTCATGCAAAGACAGACATCTATGTTAAAATATACGTCAAATACCTTGTGACTTACTATGTAGTACAATGTAGCACAAACACAAGGATGAGTTTTTTAGATTTCCATGCTGCAGAGAAGCATTTACGTCTATTCTACCAACCAGACTCGAATGTTTTGAAGTTGAAAATCAGATCACAAAATTCTCCAGTGGAAGATTGACAAGCTTACTCATTATGGACTGGAATGCCTCTAATTGTCTCCCCAGGAGGATTCAAATTATGTCGCTTGTAAAGCTTCAATATCTAAGCAGTTGTGTAGAGATACTCCACCGGCTAGTTCCTTGGAAAATTTGGGTCAAACCTGCTGCAATTCCTAATGCGGCAACAAATGAATTTCAGGAAGCAAATACAATGAGAAGAAAGGAGACCTAACAGACTTCCTGGACACTGTGGAAATTGTAGAGCAAAATACTTTTGTACTGTAGCAGCATGGATAAGTAACTTCTTACAATACAAGCTTTTTAGAAACTCGACTTTCAATTCAGTTGGAGATGAACAAACCTCTGGCCATATGTCAGGTGGACACCACAACTTTAATTACAAAGGCTAATGCTTCAAAGTAGCCTTCAATTCGGATGAAGAAAAATAGGAAAAATAGTAAGATACAGAGAAAAAGACTTCTGTATTATGGCAGCAGGGAGAATAATCTTCTCCAAAAGTAGGCTTTCCAGGAACAAAGAAGACGTCAGGAAGGACTCAATTGTTTCCAGTTTGAAGAGCCGCCGTTTTTTAGGGAGGTGAAAGAAGAGGAACAAAAGAGCGGAGGCGCCAAAATTTGACTTACAATGCGGAAGACATTCGTGAAGTTGGTGTTCTTCTCAGCTCCGGGCCGAGAACCCCCAGCTGCCTGCCGCAATCACAAGGCACGGCTCCCCGCCTCGGGTGCTCAACCTCAACATCTAAACAAACCCTAAACTCAAACTCCTCCTCCTACTACCTTAGTTAGACCTCACAAACCTGACCTCTTCTCTTCACTCGTCTCCGTCATTCGTTCTCGCAAACCCTCGCCGGAACTCTATCTTGTCCTTTCCACCCGCAAACCCCCATCCCGACTCAGTCCAACCCACGTATACCCACTCTAACCCGCTCCAACCCGCGTGAACCCACTCCAACCCATTTCAACCCACTGCAACCCACTTCAACCCACTCCAACCCACTTCAACCCACCTGAACCCACTCCAACCAACCCACGCCAACCCACGTCAATCCCTTGCATGTTTGGAATATTTAGGTGTTTTTCAAATGTCAAATTTGTCATATTATTTAGAGGTCCATCATTGCAAGATATGATACCCAAGCCGGAGGTCAAATGGCGAGCTCATCACTAGACAAAAATTATCACAACCTCCTCTCACAATCATATAATTGTACTCCTAATATATGAAAAACGATAAGAAGTTTTTTTAATAACATGTCTATGTACCCAAAATAAATAGCCCGCGAGTGTCCGTAGCGTACAGCAAGGCAATGTAAAACTTTGGCAAAATTCATGTACTTCTTGCCATTTACAACATCCGAATATACTCCCTATCAACAAACTGGAAAGGTCATCGCATATCCTGAAAGCGGCCCTTGCATTGGAACACATCCTATGAGCCTAAATGGTGCACACCTACGCATTTTAACATAACTTATCAAAAGTGACTAGAATCTCAGTACTCATTCCAGAGTTTTCTCGTGTGGGCGCAAACAAGATCCTGGCCACACCGTCATTCCTCGTTTGACATTGAGAAGCGTGAGTTGCGGAGGCATGTCGTCCTCCACTGTCACAAACAATGGACAATCCTCATCAAAAACACGACCGACGTTGACCTTAAACATTCCAGGCGCAATACTCATGCCATGGAATGGTTCTCCAGCACATCCGGAAACAGTGCAACACTCAGCCACTTTCTTTCCTGGTTCGTCGGGATGATATAAATCCACCAACTCCCCTTTTGACCATGCTCCCTGGGCGCACCAACAACAAAAGTGCAGTCAATGTTCGGCACATGCAAAAGCATTCGAAAAGCGACGGGTTGCCACAAAGTCCAACGTTTACATACACATAAAGAGTCGCAAGTCTTACAAAGGGGTTTTTTTGGGTTGTAGATTTGCCCTATTGGACGCCACCTTTGGCGTTGATTTACACTGCCGGGTTGTCGCGGACCTCTCCATAAGGATTGCCCGAAACACCTTGGGCACAAGGGGGACCCCGGAGTGACACCCGGGACTTGTGGCGCCGTTGGTGAGAGGGCCCAAGTGATCCTAGTGTGGGTGAGGGCCCCGGGCGTTGGGAACGCCTCCCACCCACGGAGACTAGGAGGCATGAGGGTGAGGCCATAAGCTATGCGTAGCTTATGGCATGCCGATTCTAGAATGCTTTAGAACACCTCATTTGGAGGTGTTAGCTAGAAGATATGGCAAGTTGAGTGGGGTGCTGTCCCGGGACAGCGCCCTGGACCAGCAGTGGCCTGGGAGTGGCTCCCGGGACTGCGAACCTTTAAAGTGGCATAACTTCCTCTGTACTTGCCCGAATGGGGTAAATGAGTAGTCCATCGTGATCTACGTGAAATGTAGATCACGATGGAGTGGTCGATTGTTGGAATCGATGAAGATATGAGGACGTTATGGGGTTCTGAAGCTGCTAGGCAGCTAGCGGCTAAGGGAAAATGTCTACTTGGCCCCAAGAGTTGGGGGAGAGACAAAAGGATACTTGACGGTGAGGTAGGGGTCCTGCCTAGAGTCCTAGAGGCTTATATGGGTGAGGTGGTGTGGCCTCACTCACCCGAGGCCCAACGGCAAGGCCTCCAAGGGCATTGGCCCATTGTGAGGGCATAGTTGCCTAGTAAGGCTCGGGTTGTTGTAGTGTTGCTCCGGCAACACGATGTGCAACATGAGATTGGACTTCCATGGATGGAAGTCCAAATCTAAGAAATGGTTACCGATTGAAGGGTGAGTCCCGAAAACCAAGTAGGAGGTTTGGTCCCCCTCTTACTAAGTGTTGGGTCCGCGGTATTGGGAAGCTAACCTTTCGCATGGCGGTATGCGAAGGGTTAGCGGTCGTAACTCTTGCTAGAATCGAAAAATGGACCGAGTTAGCAATGGGGCCTAGCAAGGGTTGCGACACTTGGTATCAGAGCAGGGTTCCAACCTTTGAGCTAGCATTTTGAGGAAGTGGTGGCTATCAAACATGAGGGTTATGATGGTGAGCCCGAGGCTTCTAAAAGGTTGTGAGGCTCAAATTGGAACAAGGATCATGTCCAAGTGGATTTTAACCTTGCCATTGATTCTAATGACAATGGTGGGGATGATGGTGGATTCGGTGAGGAGTGCTTTGAAAGGGCTCCCATAAACCACGAAGAGAATTCGGGGGTTAGGTTACCGAATGCATTCATGAGCTTGGAAAGTGGTTATGTTGGATTGAAATTCCAACTCAAAATGCTTTGAGTTCATGGAATTCATGAATTAAGAACTCAAGTGTGGAAAGCATAAGAAGGGCCACTAAGACAAAGATGGTCGAGCTCCTCATGATGCAAGGTGCTAGGCCTTCTTCTTCAAGGAAGAATTTGGCCAAGGCAAACATGCCAAGTATTTTCACGGAGCTTGGCAAGGCAAAAAAAATGAATGAATTTGTGTTGGAAATGGATGTCCAAAGGCCGAGGTGGACAACAAGGTCGCCATAGTGGTTATCTTTTGGAAAGACTATGCGCTTGAGTGGTGGACTAGCAAGTTAGCGCAAGAGCCGGAAGTGGTGGCAAACTTGACTTGGGTTGGCTTCATGGAGTTGTTTGTTGAGAGGTTCACGCCGGAATACCAAGAATTGTGTAAGGGAACAAACTTGGTGGAAATGAGGCACATGGGGTTTCTTAAGGCCTATGTGGCCGATTTTAACACCCAAATGAATGCTACACCTAAGATTGACGGGTTTGCTAAGAAATGCAAAGTGGGTGGTGGACACCTTGTTGATGTTTCTTAGGTGGGTTGCCAAAGTAAGTGGTGAACATCTTGTTCAAGTTCCCGAAGCTTTTCAAGGATGTGGCGGGGACCATTAAGATTGCAAGAGCATTGAAGCCAATGGACCCAAAAGGAAGTCGGGTGGCGCCTCACAACAAGGAGGTTTGAGCCGAGCTATGTCCCGAGGCAAAGAGCGCATGAACTTTGGGCCATTGTACCAACACAAAGGACAAGCCAAAGGTACAACTTCCAACAAGGGTGGCAACCAAAGAGGAAAACCACCAAATGTTGGAAAAAAAAAAGATAGCATTGTGGTAGTGAGGCAATTCATGTTTGTGCCGCGGACGAAATGTTAGAAGGTGACATTGTGGTACCAAGGCAATTCATGTTTGTGCCGTGGACGGAATGTTAGGGTTTAGGCATTGCGATACCAAGGCAACTCATGTTTGTGCCACGGACGGAATGTTAGAAGGTGGCATTGGGGTACCAAGGCAATTCATGTTTGTGCCGTGGGCCAAATGTTAAACGGTGGCTTTTTGGCCAAGGCTAGTAGCCTTAAGCCAAGGCCAAGTCTTTTGTACCTTGAGGCTTAAATAAATGATAGAAAGGTCCCATGGGTTCACAAAGAGGCAACAAACTCCTTTGTGAGCCGGAAGCTCACAATGTGTTGGGGCTTGCCGATTAGTAGAGTGGGCAAGCCCATCAATGTGCGGTTGCAAAGGGTGAACCACATGAGACAAAGGAGGTGGCGTTGCATGTGACCTTGAAATGTGGGACAATGGAATTTGTGGACATTTCACAATATGTGAAATGGATGAGGTGCCTCATTTTGGAGGACACCTCCTTTCAAACTCACATGGTGGATGTGAGTTGCAAGCCGGTGTGCTTGTGATGTGCCATGATGGCAAAGATGTGAATTTGAATTTCACAAGGACTCCTAAGCTAGGAGTAGCCATGTTGAATTTGGTCTCAATGGGCCAAATGAGAATTCAACAAATAATGTCATAGTTCCATTGGAGCAACTCCAAGGAACTTATGGGGAGGCTAGGAAATATGGGCCTCCCCCAAACCACATTCGTGGTGTATTGGTGAGGTACAAGGAGGTACTCACCAATGGGTTGTTCAAAATGTTACCGCCAAGAAGTGGAAATCAACTTTGCTCAAAGAGAGATTGAGTTCTTGAGCTATGTGGTGACAAATGAAGTTGGTGGATGGACATAAGGAAGATTGAGGCAATCCAAGAGTGGAAATGGTGCTTGACCCAAAGAGGGATTAGGTCATTGTTTGGCCTAGACAACTACCACCGCCGCTAAGGTTGCTAGGACCTTGTCAAAGGTTGCTAGAACTTTGTCTAAGGTTGCTCAAGAGCGTGTCCCTTGTGCATGACTGAGCATAGGTGCACAACAACCATCGGGCACAACAAATTGGAGGGGTGGGCAACGACTCCCATGCAATCCTGGCGACGGTACGTGTGCAACATCTAGTTGTTTCACGAAACAAGCAGGTAGTTGCGATCCCAGGATTTGTAGGGACCCGGAGGAATCCCCTCCGTTGTTGTCATCACCCACCCCCTCGACATCCACCACATGAGATTGAGCAACGACATGCACACCCAGAATTGTCGCACAAGCCGGCAGCACCAAGGGGGCTTCCAATATTTGCGGGACGGATTGATTGCCACGTGCCAATGAGCCCTGGATGGGCTGCACATCGCTTTCGGCACAACCGCTCCCTTCACCCAACAACAATGGGCGTCCTTGCCGAGGGAGTTCCAAGCATCCACACCTGACATCCGTGGACATGGTGGGTGGGAAGCCTCCAATGTGTGCCTGCATTGTGTGCCCATCACATTGCAGTGGTCGCGGGCCACAATCCACAACATGTGGGACATGTGGAATCGTCTTGGTGCAAATGGTATCCCCTACAATGGCGTGTCGAACACCAACGCTGGATTTATGTGTTGATATTCCTGCACGAGCGCGACGCGGGGAATTGGCTGCACATCCCGCATATGTCGGCTTTGAAGACACATTGCCCCAATTGAAACGCCGTTTTTTGCGGGGTACTTGTTGTGCCAAGGGCACGACGAGGGGCGATGCATGTGACCGACCACAAGATTGTGCGAGGATGGGAGGAGCTGGATGACAGACGATTCGCGGCAAATTATCAATCCGACAACGGTATATGGTGTGCCGTGCAACAATGATTGACAACCAAGAAAAC
>CAXIVC010000153.1:0-36166 GCA_964035585.1 Polytrichum formosum | reverse complement strand
CGTGGCAGCAGCAGGCTGATCACGCCGCCCTTGCGCGCCGCTGCAGGAGGCTGCTGCCACGCACGCCGCGGCTCAAGTTGCCAGTCATTCCGTCATTTGGGCGCTCGGCGCCTCCGCCGGTGCAGCCACCGCCTGTGCTCCAGCCTGTGGCTGCCGCTGAGCCACCGACACACTCGCGCGTCGGCACAGCAAGCGATGCGTGACGCCGGGTTATGGGTTATAGGATGGCCACTTCTAGCAGTCAGCTGTTGTATCGACAGTTTTCCGCACCGCGCCCGTGTGTGGCTTCTGACGCTGGCGCCAAACTTTAGGCAGCGCTTGACGTGTGACTACACAATGTTGGTCTGGTGGGCGATATGCAGACGGCCGAGATGGAGTGAGACCTCGCTGTGGGCATAGCACTGACTGTCTATAAGGATGCGCGCTGCGACTGCATGCCTCAGTGAGCTTAGGCTTGTCATGGGTTTAGTGCCAGCGTTTCTGGCTCATTGTGAAGGAGACTGCGTGCACATGAAAGCGACCGTCTCTGCCTCATGCTCACCTGGCCTGCACACTTCCTTGACGTGTGCATCACTTCTGCGAGCATAATTGCAGACCTGCTCGACGACAGAGCACAAAGCGAGAGCATGACTTCTGGTGTGGCACCATGCTGCTTTCAATTATGTGTGGGCTGGAGCTCCTTGTCGCCACAGTTACATTCTGCGTGCAGAAGCGGTCCTATGCACGTCTACGAGTTCTTCGGTTCTCACTGAGGACAGCGCACATACGCCTCGAACGTGATTAACGTTTCCAGCGAGCATGTCCAGTGCGAGGCATCGATTTCACATGCACCCAATGCAGCAAGGTTCACGGATACTCAGTGCATGCTTTGCACCAAGGAAGGTGGCTGTCTGGAGCCTGCTCAGCATCGCTGCTCATGATGGCTTTGTGAGGCGGTCGATGATGCTCTCGAGCTTGGGTGTTCGCCGGGGGCATGGCCTGCCGCCCTCATCCTCCAGCCGCAGGGAATACCGCGTGACATCACCACGGTGCGGGTCATAGCATCGCTTCCAGCCTGGCGTGTGCGACGCCGAGGATGTCGGCAAGCAGGTAGCAGATGGCTGCCGGCATGGAGACCAGTGCTTCCGCGCTGCCGGGCGTGCTGCGTGGCGGGTACCAGATCACGCTGTCAACCTCTGGAGATGACTTCATCACGTGCGGGCCTGCGGCTGACGTCTTCTTCAGCTTGCGTAGGATGATCGGTTCCCACTCGCGCAGGACGCCTTCCGTGGAGTCTGGCGGACCCTTCTCAGGACCCCGAGCCGTAGTGCGGACATCTGCGCACGGCACGAAACGCGATGATGGTTCCTGCATTGTGCGCCCTTGCGACACTTGCATAAACACAACCGCATGCAGTGTCAGATTGACGTGCTGAGACGATATGACAGCCATGGTGCTCAGTGGCACATCGGCTTCCGCTCTGAACGCACTCCGGAGGGTTGCAGCGACGCTCGTCTCAGGCGGCGGCGTCTCACGGAAAACCTCCACGACCACCATGGCACGTGGCGATTCGACGGGCCGCTTGAGATCATCCGCATCGTAGTAGGTGTCGGTCATCCACATCCTGGGGCGTACAGATGATGTCTGCAGAGGGCAGAAGACCCATGAGGATGCACATCCATGCCGTGCACTAAGCAACCCCGGATTTCCAAAAAGATTCATGGACAATGTGTAGAAGGTGCAGATACCTTGCGACTGCAACGAGTGAGATGCCATGGCGTGCAACTGTCAGAGCCGTTACGTGCAAAGCGCAGGTTTGTCAACAAGGCCGCCATGCGCAGCTGCTATCAGGCCATAGACGTATGCGCATGCTGCATGTGCTGTTTGCCATCAGCCAAAGGCCAGGTGGATTCAGGCGGCATGCTTTGCATTCACCTTTGGGCGGATGGGCTCATAGTACGCGGTCTTCAGAAGATGCTTGGCACCATAGCGGATTGGTGCGCCGTCAATGCCAGCCAAGGCGGCTTCGGCCTCGTAGCGGGCAAGCGCAGGGCGATCGCGGATGGCATCCTTCAGGCCGCTGACCTGTTGCAGCACGGGCGCTGAAGCATATGGCATGGGTTTCGAGAGGTTGGCAATGCCGTCATCAACACGGAGACGAGCCGCATGGCGACAGCAGCATGCACGTCTGCGCCTCCAACGTGCAAACACTCACTGGATAATGTTCCACAGCGCCGGGGCAATGCTTCTCGCAGCACACCAAGCGCTTCTGTGTGGCGAAGACAGCATCAATCTTGACCATAGCACTGTCGGCGTCGCGCCTGGTAGTATTCTGCCTCCTCAAGCAGCTTGGCGAGGTCCATACCGGTGGCAGGCAGCTCCGGAGCCATGCCAGTGCGCAGGTAGCTCAGGACAGTGCCAAAGCACTCGCCGTCACGGCCGATGAACGGACGGCCCTCCGCAGTGGTCGTCAGCGGCGGGATGCCACTGAACATGGCGGTGAGCATCCTGGAGCGGCCGTTGATCAGGGTTCTGCGGGGAGAGCACACAGCTTTCGACAGTGGTGCAAGCTGAAGGTTGCATAACGGCTCAGCACAGCACAGCACGCAAACGCCGGTGGCGATCGGTGCCTTGTCATGAGGTGCTGGCGCACCGTCGAATGATAGCGAGCAGGATACGCCGTGCCATCGAGCATCAGCTTGGCAGCCAGCGAGTATGGACCGAAGTTGACAGGCGTGCAGCAGGGGAGGAGGCAACGAGCGTAGAACGCGTGCGGTGTCCACGACGATTGCTCACCCGAGGTCCGTGTTGTAGACATAGCCACCGACATCCAGCGACACGACTTGGCCAGGCTCCTGCATGTTAACAGAGTCCGGCGGCATGCTGCCTATGATTGCGATTTACGGCATGCAATGCAGCTGCATCAGCGCCATTCGAACCTGTAACCTAAGCGACATGTCACATGCGGTTTGCCAGTCACCGGCAGTCAGCGATCCACACCTCGGCAACAAGCGCTGTCTGCACCTCACATATCCCTCGCATGGCCGTTCTGAAGTCCCTTTGCAGACGAAATGTGTAATCCCTGGTGACAAGGGGTGCGCACTGGGCTGCTTTGCATGAGCCCTAGCCACAGCAGGCGCTGCAACATCTGCGCTGTCCGCGGCTTGCTGCCCATCGCCCGCACGCCGTTCTCGCCAGCCTGAGGCTGGCGCCACTAAAGCGGAGACCTCGCAGCAGTCTTGCAGCAACACATGCAGCAGCATCAGTGCAGTGTTCCACGCAGCTGCAGTGCTTGTTCGCCAGACACAGGCTCACGAAGCACGGTATCACAGCTGTGGACGGCGGCGAAGCAGACAAGGCACACATTCACAGGATCTGCTCAGGCGTCTGAGAGCAGCATCGTACGCGGGCAGAACCATCTGCACGCACTGAACGCAGGGCTGCGGCCAAAGTTTCAGCCAGGACAGCACAGCACACAGCGGCGTGTCAGCGCAAATTCCATCACCCACAGATCTGCATTCTGCAGGAGCAGGTGATTGTTGTCCAGCATGCGAGTCGTCAGCGCCATTTGCCTGCCACCGACTGCAGAGTGGACAGCCGCTGCTCATTGTAAGTCCTCACGATTCCACATGCCTGGACGCAATGGTGGGTGTGCGCTTGTGTAGCCAGCTCCGACGTGGAGTGGGAATCAATTCGCCTACGAGAGTGCGCAAGCAACGCTGCTGTGGCGCAATCATTGATGACGGCACTACTTTTGTCAGCAAAGCTTGTTTGAGGACTTCGCAATTGATGTGACCCGAGGGCGGGCTTCCAGGCTGCCAACCTCCATCGCAACAGATGACGTTGGCATTCCAGCAGGAGGCGTAGGCGCTGCGTAGACATGCTGCCGCACGGCCGCGAAGCAGCGGCAAGGCAGCGTTAGTGCCGCCAGCATCGAGCAGCAGCTGAACCATGACAGCTTAGGGCGCCGCAGCGGCAGGCAGCGGGTGCTGCGGCTGCTCCCACCCAAGCCGCAGCCGGACCTGCCATCGTCGCAGGGTTCGTCCCTCGGCGGTCCAGCTCGTGCAGTCGTTGATCGTGCTCCAGCCCGCAAACGACGCAGCACCAGGTATGGACCGCGGCCGGCGGCAGTGACGCTGCGCTGGCGTCGATGGCGCAGGCTGATCGCTGGACACCGGCGCCGCTTCACCACCGCTCTTCGCTCACCCAGGCTTTCCGGCGATGGCTTCCCCGATCCTAATCTGGCTTCACTGCTGCACATTCATCTTGCTGCCAGTGATGTCGTACGTGGCCTGTCTCGGAGCTAAATGCTTGTCGTGTCTAAGGTTTGCTGTCATCCGGCCGCAACACATCCTGCAACAGCTGCAGCGAGAGCCTGGTGCACCTGCCACACCCGGCCATGACCGCCCATTGCATCCCGCAGTCAGCCCGTACATCCTTCACCAATGATGACCTGGCGCTACAATAAGGGAAATAGGCTGACGTCACCACCGCTGGTGGAATCTCCATGCCACCAGCCCCGAGCAGCAGCAGCCTGATCATGCCACTGTAGTGCGCTGCTACAGGAGACAGCGGCTGCTGCCATGCACGTCGCGGCCCGTGACTGCAAACCATAACAGGACCTCGGCGTGCAGCGACTCTGCGGCTGCAGCCCCCACTCATGCTCTAGTCCGAGCACGTATACGTAGCAGAGCCACCGACAGAACTCGCAGGGCAGCGCAGCGGACGACGGCAGAATCAGGAACATTGACAGTCAGCTCTAGCAGCCGGCTGTCGTGTTGCTGGCTGTGCCCTGTCGCATCTCTGTCTGCTCTTCATGCTCGCATGATGGCGTCCCACTCCAGGCAGCGCTCCATGTGTGACTTCACAATGTCAGTCTGTGGCGGGCAATATGCCAACGGCCTAGTTCAGTGAGACCATACTGTGGCATAGCACTGATTATATGTCAGGACATGCGAAGCGATAGTATGCCTAAATGAAACTCAGGGATGCATGCTTAAATAAATTATAATGTGCCAAAGCATTCCGCACTGGAGTCCATCTACAGTTCAACGTTGGGCGCTGTTTCGCTCTCACAGCCGAGATGCCTGTCCTACAAGCTTGCTCCATGTGCATTACTCTGCTAGCATTACCGCACTCCTTCCCAGCTGCACAGCACGGGAGCGACAACATGATACTGATACCTATGCCGACGCTTGGACGCACCTTGCTTGTTCGTTCTGTCACAATCACTGACGTCCAAATCCGCTGCTAACCACTGTGGCGACGTCGTAGGATCTGTTCACTGTTGGGCCCGCGCAGCTTGGATCGCCACGCACAGCCTTCATTACATCTGCGGCGCAGGTCCACCGCGCCGCACATGACTGAAGCACAGCCAGCGGTCCCGACGACGGCGGCCTCTGAAGCGTAGCCCTGCCTGCAGTCCGCTCTCCGACGGTCCGATACCGCCGCGGTCGCGACCGCACAGCTGCGGCGCCACCGTTCACGGCATCGCAGCGCGATGATTGCGTCTGGGCTTGGCTGACGTGGCATTACTGGACCTTTGTTCCAAATGCTCTGGATCGGAGACGTGCAGGAAATGACAGAATTTGGACGTTCAGGTCATTGTGTGTTGCGCCCTGAGGGGGCCCTGTCATTGCGCGCTGCACCAGCCTGACGAGACGTCGTGAGTTGAGTGTGCATGACCGAGTGCCCGCCTGTCAAGTCTTGGTGAGCAGCGTGGACTGTCGGGTCGAATGTGTGAACCCTCGCAACCCTTCAGTTACCCAGCATCGAGGGAATGGAACACCAGCTTGGTAGCGACGACGCATCGACGTGGTCACCTGCTGGAAGCTGGATGTGCACTCAACGCGCCGGCGAGCAACATCAGTGCTGCGGTAGGTTGCGGTATGCAATTGTGGATGTGGAAGATAGCGACGGACGGAGCGCACGCATATTGCCAATGTGGGTGCCGGTACGACTGGCTCTCGACATTCCATAGCGCGCTGCGACGCGTTGCTGGTCGCGCAGCGGCGAGCGGCGACGCCAGCAAAGTGACCCGCTCATGGTGTGCTGCATGTCGCAGCTTGTGCATCTGGTCTAATGCTGCACATCGTGGTCTCGCAGGCTCTTGTTGCGCAGCTCGCTACAAGCACTGCGTGACAGCGGTCAGTCTTTGTCAGCAGCGACAGCTTTCTGCTCAGCACTGCGGCCTCGGGCGCCTTTTCGCTGCTGGATCAGAGCCTCCGACTCGAGCAACCGACAGGTGCGATGCTGCTTGATGAGCTTCACACGGCAGTGTGCACTGCATGCGGCATGTTTTGCTCAAGCAGAGGCTGACAGTCGGGGGCGCAAGGTATACCCGCCTTGTCGTTCGAATAGTGGAGTCGATTCTTGATGCCTCTCTGTTTCTCACACAGGGTTCCAGCTCACCTGCAGTTGTGAGGGCGGCGAGCATCCTCTCGCCCCCCCCCCCTGGCCTTCGCACCTCGCGGATCTCGCAGCTTAGCCAGCAGCAACCACTGACGTGCGTTTCCTAGCAGCGGTGCGATCAGTCACCTCTCCCTCCGCCCCCGGCCCCGCTGCGAGACATCACGACACCCCCTCGGTCCTGCTACAGCGTGATCTTGTCAACTTGGACCTTTTGTTGCACGGCTCTTGCCCTTCCCCCAAACCCCCACCCCCCGGGGTCCGTCATTGCTGCGGCCGTTTGCGGTCAGCGTTACCGTGCGACGTGGTGCAAGGCCAAATCCAAGCCTCTCCCCGGTGTGCTGCAGGGCATGGCCCCATTCCGCTTCAGCGCAGGAGCTGCCGCGAACAACAGCGCGCCAATGCACAACGAAGGCGGCACGGTCAGCGCCGCGCAGTCCGGCCAATCGACGCCCACCAAGGTGTGCTCCCCTCCCACAGTGCCCGGCGCAGCTGCGCCTAGACAGGGGACCTGGGAAGCTGATGTTGCACTGTGTTGGACAAACCATAGCGCCATTGCATGCCTGTACAAGCATCCGCAGTGCCACAGGAGATCGAACGTGACCGAGGTGCCTTTGCAGGGCTTCGAGGACAACGAAGAGAACCTCAATGGTGCTACCTCTCCGCATTGGTCCAGCTACGGCCAGGTGAGGCCAGATGGTTGCGTAGCGCTCACGTTCAGCACTGTTCCAGTCTGTATGCCGGTTGCAACATGACATCTGTGTGCACGGTACTGCCATGCTTTTGCATCACTATCAGCGACACCTGGTCAGGTGTTTTACGCTGCAAGCTGCTGTTAATCCTGCCAGTACTCAGCACACATGTCTGCAGGGGCTAAGCTGCCGGCCAGCTTCGCAGTTCTCTCACATCCTGACCCTCGCAGTGCAAGCCCGCAGGCGTTCCAGCCGTGCTCCACGGGTGGCTGAGCCCGAGAAGGCAGACCAACACCCAGCACACGGCGGCCACAACGACCGCATGGCGCTGCTGCAGGTGTGGGTCGATGCCCAGCCGCAACATCTTCACACGACGCGCTCTTCACGATCATGCCAGGCTCCTGCAGTTCTGAGCGCGCGTCTTGACAGAGTTGTAGTGTGGCGTGGTAAACAGCTCAGCGCTGCGTGGGCTGTCTGATGAGCAGATCCTTCACTCGTCGTCAAGATGCTTGCCTTCGCTCACAGGCCCTGCAAGGCGAGCGGACCAAGGCTGCCCAGCTCAGCGCCAGATTGGACTCCGCGGCCGGTCAGCTGGCGGTGTCCGAGGTACTGCCCTGACGCTGGCCGCCTTGCGCTGATGCTGCCGATGTGCTGCGGAAACAGTCGTGAGCGAGGCTTTGTGACTTATGACGACCCCGCTGTTTCTAGGGGACTGCTGTAGCATCGAAAGCATGTGTACATGCTTGAAAAGGAAACGATTGACTGTTTGCTCGAATGCAGGGTCCACTTGTGCAATCACAAAATGTGCTTCTGCAGTGCCAACACGCTCAGGGTGCATGCTCGCAGGACAACAACCGTGTGCTCCACGGCCATGTGGAGTCCTTGCGGAAGACTCTCGCCAACACGGAGCGGGGCGCCCGGCACATGTGGCAGGTGCTGCAAGAATTCGACGCTTGTGCTTGCTGTGACTCACAGATACATGTGCTGTCGCGCATGTCACAGGCGTGCACACGCCTCGGATGGGTGCAGTCACGAGCTGTTTCAGCATGTGGAGCATATACAATGTTGCTGTATTGGCGGTGTGGCCGGCTCTGTTAAATCCTGCGTGGCGAGTTCGGCCCGCCAGCCAGCCATGACCATGCCGCTGCTCGCTCATGCCATAGATTTCATACAGAGTGCAGCCAGCATGTTCCTCAGGGTTCGACCAGGACCCGACAAGGGTCAAGGACACCGAAGCTGCAGAGCTCGACGCTGCCGATAAATCATCGAGCTGGGGCAAAACCTGTGCGTAGGCCTTGAATACGGAGAGGGCTACGACCGCAGAGCTGCGTTTCGAGAATGACGAGCTTGTTGGCCTGCTGGCTGACAGCCAGGTGTGTTCTCCACTTGCATATCTTGAAGTGCATTTCGACCCCACAGGGTGTGCAGATAGTTGTGCCGAGGCCCAGCATGCACTTTGCACGAAACCGTGCGATTTGTTTCTTTGGCAGCACGGGAGGGGCGTCAGCACCGGTCAGCACTTGTTTTTGCCCCATGCCTTTGATGAGCAATTTGCCTTTCACGAGGATTGCATTCGGACCTGCCAAAGTCATCAGCCTGGACCGAATGCAGGATCTTCACAAGTTTTGCCCTGTCGCAGGCGGCCAACAACGCACTGGACAAGCGGGTGCTCCAGAAAGAGGTGGAGGCCGAGAGGGTGCGTTTCGGGCTCGTGCTGACCGTGCTCGGGGATCCGGATGCCACATGATTGCAGTCACCTCACTCTTGTCTGCGCACTTGCCCTCGTTGTGGTGGGAAAGCTTGTTGTTCAGATCTGGATGCGACCTAATGCAGCCGTGTTGCACGGGGTACGCAGGCTCTGCTTGCGGAGGAGGCTAGGTACGAGGAGCTCCTAGTGCTGGCCCGCCGTTTCGCAGAAGACCTGGCCGACAGCCAGGTGCGTAGCGTTGCTGCGGCATCTTGCGGTGCACGTGACGTGTCTAAGTCGAAGCATGCACGAGCTGGCAAGGCGTGCGTGCCAAACCTGCACAGAGCGCTGTGTCCTGGGGCTATGTTATGATTGCTGCTGACTCTGATGACGCTCGACTGGCGACATTGGCCTGGTAGGAACGCCAGATGTGTCCGAGCAACCGTCACAGTGCCAATGCTGCCGGCCTCAATGCTGATGCCCATGTCGCAGAAAGACAGCGAGGCGCTGCTCAAGCGTGCGGAGGAGGCGGAGCTAGCGAAAGACCAGCTGGCGCAGGTGCTTCGGCGTTTGTTGATACATCCCCTGCTGGCCATGACTGAAACATGTATGTCTCTGACTGCACCGGACAGAAGCACGTGCAGCCTCGTTGCAGACGATCGCAATTCAGATGGCATGACAAACCTCATATGGTCATCGAGTTGCGGGAGCCCATGGGCAACTGCCTGCACCGAGTGTGTGATGAGCGTGCTTGATCGTCCCACCTCGTGGTCGTGCGAATACCCGCGGGGGCACCGCTGATCTCAGGTTGTCGCACTGGCAGGAGAAGCTTGAGCTGCAGCGCCAGCTGCATGGCACGACGCTGCTATACGTGGAGATAAAAGAATTTGCACGCCAGGTGCGCAGTTACATCACCATGTGCAGCGATGCTGAGCTGCATTCCTGTGCAGCACCTTGCCACGTTTCAGGCCGCAGCCTTGATCTCTCTTGCCGTTCAAGCGAGTTAGCTTCCTTGCTCATGTTTCGCTCACGCCGACCCCGGCCTGCTTAGGGTCTTCTGCCAGCCTGGCATCAAATCACATGCTGTCCTGCAAGGCGGTGGTGCAGACCCTACAAGCGCCAAGCATGGCGAAGGCTCTTGACTCGTTTGGGCTGGTGCGCTGCGCAGAAGTGCATCGAGGTGGAGAGCCTCCAGGTCGACCTGTGGAAGCTGGCGCAGTGCGCCAGGCTTGCGGCCGTCGGCAAGGCCACCGTCCGCGCCACGATCGATGGGCGGGCTGCGGGCGGGCGGGCTCTGCGCTATCATAAGGTCGCCATCCATCTGAAACGCGAGGCCGTTATCGACATGGACATCGCTGCCAACGACCCGAGCTTGGGGTGCATCGTCATCGAGGACAACGGCTCGCCCCCGGACAGCGACACCACTGACAACGGCAGCGCCATCGCGTCTGCGCCGCCGGCCGCGAACGCCGGCGCCCCTCCGGCGCGCCGCGATGCTGAGCGCCAGCAAGGGTCGACCTCCGTGCCGGAGGCCGCGCCAGCGACTCCGCCAACGGAGTCGGCCGCCCCGCCGGCCCAGCGCGATGTGACGACCGGTCCAGCAGCAGACGCTGCGGAAACCGAGGACGGCCCAACGGACGGCGACGCGACGCCCGCAAACGACGCGGCAGAGCAGAACGCGCTGCCCGCCGAGCAGCCGAACACGGCGGCCCCGCCCGACGCCGCCTTTGACACCAGCGCCGACTCGCGGCCCGCTTCCCCTGCTGGCGGCACCTCCGTCGCCGCGCCGGTCGCGACCACCGCGTCCGCCCCGCTGTATGACAGTGACAGCATCATCTGGAAGGCGACCAAGGCGGCAGCCATCAGCGTCGGCGTGCCGACGCTCACTGGTATCGGTTACGCACTCAAATACTGCGAGGAGGCCAACAAGCTGAGGAAGATGCTGTGGTGGTGATCCACCTGTCACTCAGCTCACCACCTCAGGACAGAACCAAGAGCCAGCATGGAGCCCAGCCGTGGCATACCGTGTCAGCAGAGAGATCCACCGAATACAAGACGAGGTCCGCTTGCAGCGATGCTGCTCAGCCATGAGTCCACGCCATTGCAGCACCCGGCGGCGTTTGCTCGTCGTCCCAGAGGTGCTCTGGCAATCAGTCACTGCCGCGCGCGCACCGCCCGTATCCGATGGCATTCAATTGTCGTCTGCGGGCGGTGCGGCTATCTGTCAGCTTGCCGCCGCACGCAACACCGCCCGCTTTCATGATGGCATTCAGTTGTTGTCAGTGGGCGGTGCGGCAGCTGTCAGCATGCCACCGCGCAAAACACCGCTTGCATTCGATGACATTTGTTTGTCGTCGTGCAAGCGGTGTCAAAACCTGTCAGCATGCCGCCGCACGCAACACCGCCCACTTTGATGGCATTCAGTTGTTGTCGGTGGGCGGTGCGGCAGCTGTCAGCAATTTGCCACGCGCACCACCGCCCTCATTTGATGACATTGACTTGTCGTCAGTGGGCGGTGCCGCTGGCAATCAGCATCCGCCGCGCGCCACGCCGCCGGCTCAAGCGCCGCTCCTGGCCCACTGGGGTTTCGAGTCTGATGCGGCCTTGGTTAGAGAGTGCTCACAGCATGTATGCGTGCCAGCCTATGAAGCGCATCCAATGGCAAACATGCCAGGTGATCGGTCACGTTACATTGAAGGTCATTCGTTGAGGCGCGATGGGTGAAACGGGAATCAATGTCGGCGAAAATCAGAGCGAATGATCTGCATTTGCTGGCGGTCTGGCCATCAGTAGCACGTTTAGTGAGTCTTTGTGATCATATGTGACAGTTTGGCGGGCATCATCTGGCCACTGGCTACTGCGCAACCTCCGTGAGACAGCGTGTCTTTGGCATTGCTGAACCGCCGTCGCTAATGCTGTTCAGTGGCAAGGGGTTGCCTGGCTGTACAGATGAGAGTCCATGTCGGAACGCTACAAAAGCATGCGTCAAGTGAGGGTTTCTCGGGGTGCGGCCCCAAATGTCGGACTCTAATTGCCCTGGCACTGGCTCCAGGCGCTCAGACTGTGTACTGCGTCTTCAGCACCCCTGCGCCATTGCATAGTCGGTGCGAAGCTGCGTCCGCTCGGCCTCGGTCATCGCGCACAGCCGCTGTGCCATCTCCTCCACGCCGCATTCGCACCACGCCGCGAGCGACTGCAGCGCGTTCAGCGGCCCCTGCGGAAGCGGCACCTCTGCCGTCGCTTGTGTCGCCTGAGACCGCAGCTTGCGGCGCCCACGGGTGCCGCGCCCAGCGCCGACTGGTGGGCCCGTCGTCGTCGTCGTCCGATAGATCACCATCACCGTCGGCTTCGCGCGGCGCGGCGCCCAGGAGCTGAGCGTGATCGTGCAGATGCAGCATGCTGGTACCCTGCAGCACACCGCCGGGTTTTGCACCATGCACTCCGTAACAGACATGGTAATGTGTCCGCACCGTGCCGCCTATGTGAAGACCCAATTGTCGTCGCCGCTGTTCTTCCATGCACGGCAGCCCACAGCGACACAGGCTGTGCACGCGGCAAGCTCCGCGGGAGCGACTTCACGTCGCGCAGCGCCGGCGCTGTTGTCGTGCCTCTCACCCGCAAGCGCTCGTGCTCGTGACCCGCGTCCTCCACCCCGCCGCGCCTCCTAGGCGCAGCGGCTCCGTCGGTGGCGGGACTCCTCTCGGCGCCCGCGTCCCCAGCTTCTTCGCCAGGCACGGCGGCGATGATCGCCTCCGCCAGGGCCTCCACGCCGGCGGCGTCCGCGTCCTCCCCCGCCGGCTCCTGTTCATATAGTATACGGTGATTCCATCAGTAAAAGGCTGTCTTGTTTTGCCGCCTTAAAGGGTATCGTATTAGAAAAATCAAAAATGCTGGTGCTGTGTTGGCCTGTAAGATTCAAGCCATCTGACGGTTTGCTGACTGGTGCTATATGGGCACCTTTACCGAAGGGGCCTCTTTGAAGGACAAAGCCGCCATACATGAGGATGTCAACGCTGGGAACATGGGATACGGGGTGTGACGCCGGCTCATGCGGGCTTCAAGCAAGAGTGTCAAACAGGCAAGATTCTTGGTCTGGAAGACAAGTTGAACGTCAAGGGACGACATCAGGGCAAGCGCGCGCACCACAAGGTCGCCGCGCTGGCGGCCGCGCGCGACGGACACCGCGGGCTGGTAGTCCCTGATGCTGTGGCCTCCTGCGGCCAGCGGGTCTGCTGGATCGGCGGCGCCCTCGGCCAGCTTGTCGCGCACCTGCGGGGACCAAAGGAAATCGCAAGAAAAATTCGTTTAAGAACCGGTCAAAGCGGACATGAAGCCCTTCCGGCAGCATACTGCTCGGACTGGTTGCTTACGCAGAGCAAACCCATAACATCCGTTGTGCGAGGTGCACGGTCCTTGCCTTGTGCCGCATGCCCGTGTCCAGCAGGTTGAGCATGCCGAACAGCTCGCCCTTGTTGAATGGGTCGCCCTGGACGCCTGCACGGTAATGCACCCCCTGAAATCCAGACAGCTTCTCACAGCCGGACATGAGAGGCCTGCATAGCCTGCGGCTCGCGCAGATGCAGGCGCAGGTTTGGGGCACACTCTCACCTCGGAAGAGGCGCGTCTCGCGGCTGCCCTCTATCGCGGAGCGCGACTGCTGCTGCTTGTACACCTGCCGGTCGTGTACCGCCTGCACGTAGGGATTCACAAGGCATGCTCCTCGGATGCATTCTTGACGCCGATATTGCGGCAGGCTGCGAGCAACTTGTCTGTAGCATGCAGCGGGTGTCACGTTTGTTTGGGAGTTCCCCGCCGCCATGCAAGACCCCGCCATGTGCGAACGTATGGTGCGCGTGTCCGTGCTACCAGCGTCAAAGCCGTGCAGCAAGCGGACCTCCTCGATGGTGTCGCCGGCGACGAGGCGGTACACGTTGACGTCCCGGACCTGGCCCATGCGGAAGGCCCGGTCCATGGCCTGCAGGTCGTCCGCCGGGTTCCAGCTGGGATCGATGATAACCACCCTGCGCGGCGCGGGTCAAAAGAGCAGGTCGGGAGCACGCCAAGAAGCGTGATCCACTTGAGCTGCACGACGATGTACCACCAGATCGCGTGTTTCAGCATCTCATGAGCAGTCCACGTGCGGTCGGCCCTTGTCCTCCGTGTTGACATCACCTCGTGTTGCTGCACGTCGCAGTAGACATGGACAAGCACCAGCCATGAGCAGGGGCGCAAACGAGGGCGCGGAGGCCGGAGGCTGGGCTGCAGTATGTCACTGCCGAGCGTCCCATTATGCGATGGGATTGGCGCACTTGTTCGCGGAGGTGAGGTTGAGGCCCAGCCCGCCCGCCTTGGTGCTGATCAGGAACACGAAGGTGCTGCTGTCCTCGCTGTTGAAGTCGTCGACCTTGGCCTGACGCTCCGCCTGCGCACAGCACTGTACGCTGTAAAGGGCACATACGGACATCTGTTGCACTTGGCTGGTTCCCGCTGGAGCACGAAGTGGTGCCCTACGCACCAGTCTGACGTCGGCTATTGCAACCGGCCCATCCTGCACAAAACAGCGACCAGCCCATGCATGCCTCTAGGCTCCAAGCTATGGGACTTGCCACTGTGTAAGATGCAAACGTGGCTGATGTCATAGTGGACCTACAATCACATTTCAAAGCGGTCTGCCTCGCCTGAGGGGTGGACCCGTCCAGAACCACATAAGCATAGCCCTTGGCCGTCATCATCTTCTGGATGATGCGCAGCATCCTCACTTTGTGGCTGAACACAAGCACCTGCGGCAGGACACGCATACCGTCTGAATCACAAAAGATATGCAGCAAGCGCAGTAACAAGAATTTCGAGGGCCCACCGTGTCATGCGATAGAACGTCCACTGCGAACCTGGGCTGATGTGTATCCTCCGCTGAGCGTGCATTCACAGAAGCTGGAGGGGTGCGGCATGCTTTCTGGCTTCGCGTCGTGGTCAGCGGAGCAGCGGCGCGCCTTGTTGCGGCCTCCCGCGGCCAGGTCGCGGTACCAGGTCGCCAGGAGCGCCTCCAACGCCGCCAGCTTGCCGCAGCGGGACACGTCGGTGGCGCCGGCGAAGGACAGGTCGACGTCCAGGCCGCCCGCCTCGTCGGCGTCTTCTCCCAGCGCCAGCGCCGCCAGCTGCAAGTGCGACTGGTCGTGTCGCAAGACCTTCGCCCGGCACTCATCGTGACCAGCTGCCTCCAATGAAGTCACCGTGATGCGGACGGGCTTGCAATCGGGTGAGGTGACTGCTGATGACAGCATCATGTTGACATTACATTTGACTTGATGACCACTGGCTCGGACATCATCCTTGACAACGATGCATGTTGTCTGTGCGGATCAGCCCTGTGCAGTCAGTTCACCTCACGGTCGCGAAATAGCTGGTCCTCGTCCACGCTGCCATCAGCCGCGGGCGTCGGGTCACCTGCGTGGAGATGCTGTAACAGTGGGCTGGCACGACGGAAGATGCACCCAGTCCGCACGGCACTACGGTCACGACAAAGTCACCGTGGTATGCGGCTAATGACGATGGTGCAGTACCTCAAAACGCAACATCACACCAAGCAGAAGGGAAGCAGCGCACCCTTGACCAATTCCAGGTGATTGGTGATCTTGTGTAGCATGCACATAACCGGGAAGATCAAGCAGAGAGGGCATCGCAGCTTTGCCTCTCCGTTGGGCATCTGGGTGAGGCAGCCGTCTGGCTTATGCCGCTTGCATCTCTGCACCAGCAGACAGGCTGCATCAGCAAGGAGTACCACCGAACCTCGGTTCGCGCCGCTTTGTGAGAGTGTGACTTGCCACAGCGAGGGTGATCCCTCTTTGTTCCAGCATGCCCGAAGCACTTCATGAGAGCAAATGCGGCCCAGCATCCAAGTGAGCATTGGATGCCATGTCACAGGCTGGCTTTGGACCATGCCGCGCACTGGGTCATCGCAGGTGCAGCGAGAATGGCTGTGCTGCCACATGACGCAGGTTGTTTTCGCCTCCTCCACGTCGAAGGTGCAGCAGCACATGCGGCCGGGCAGGCCCGAGCCGCAAGCGCACGGAGCCAGGGCATCCAGCAGTGCCTTGACGTCTGGCGACTCCAGCACTCGCCTGTCACAACTCGTGAAAGCTCAGGCGCATGGCATGGCTGCAAATTGCAAGTCACGTTTTCGATATCAGATGCTGCAGCCAGCCGCGGGTTGTAGATCTCTGTAACCGGTCCACGCGCACATAGAGGCTCACATGCAGCGCAACAACGTTAAAGCGCCGTCTGTGTGCCGACTGCGCTGTGACTTCAGCAGCGCCACGCCGCACATGTAGGCTTGGTACTGCAGGTCCGACAGCCGGCAGACGCAGATGAAGTCGAGCTTCTTGGGCAGCTGGTCCGCCAGCTTCTCCTCCTTGGTGCGCCGCAGCATCACCGCCTCCAGCTGCTTCGTCAGCTGCGCCTTGCGCTTCTCGGCCTGACAAGGTGCACGGGTCCAGATTGTCATCCGGCTCATCTTCTCGTGCCGACGCTCTGCGACAGTTTTGCGTTGGGATTTCGTCAAGTGGGGACACACAGTAGCATCTCGATTGTGAGCATCATCTTCTTCTGGTCATGTTTGTTGTGTCCCCTCGGCGTCTTGTGGCATTAACAATTCGACGCAGGTTTCGACATGACGCCGGCGGACAGCATTGCGAATGGGTTCATGGCGCGCCAGCTTGATCTCGCCCGCCGAAGCATGCGTCTTCTGGCCCTGTTGCAGTGGCGCAACATAATGGCTGTAGTACTGGCCATGTTCGCCGAGTTGACCCATGTTGCTCCAATTCACCAGGCACCACAGCTCCTTGTAGTCGTTCTGCATTGGCGTGCCCGTCAGGGCGAACCTGCAGGCAGAGCCAACCCGTCAGCTACGTCAGGACCCCGCAACATGACCATGAGATGCACAGATTCACTGGTTCAGCAAGCATGCAGGTTGTGACAGCACAGCCCTGGGGCTGAATGATACGTGCAAACCTCGCAGACCTCGTTAAGACAACACCAGCAGCTCGAGTGATCGCACAGTGCGCCGCCGCGTAATACTGCATTTGCAGGTGGATTGCACGTGTCACACCGGTACGGCGTCTCGAGCATGGACGCAGCCTCATAACCCTTCGTCTTCCGGTTCTTCAGCTTGTGAGCCTCGTCCCAGAAGACCGCATGCCATGCCAGTGCCAGAAAGCCGTCGTTGTCGTCCTGCACATACACACTTGGCTCAGCTATGAAGCCAGACCAAACATATGGTTTGCACATGCTGCGCAGCGTCATGCAGGCCAGCGCCAAGGAACTCGCCACCGAAGTGCCGCCGGGACAGACGCTTGCTCGCTGTTGCAGTGTTCCAGGAGTCACGAGACTGTCTCGCACCCCGGTCAGGGCTTTGCAGAGCGTTTCAGGAGTGGTGAGCATCACATCGCAGTCTCCGCGTGCGACGGCGGCCAGGACGCCAGCCTTGCCGCCGCCGTGATACTGCGCTACCTTGATATTGCTGGCTGCAGGAGAGCAACACGGAGAGAGTCAGCACGCGAGCTACAAGGCCGCTGTTTCTCAACAGAATCCTGCTTCTGGCGCGGAGTCTGTCTACGTGCTCATCAGCCACTTCAAGGCATGTCACCATTGGCTTTGTGTCCGTACATTGTTGACAATGGCAGCATGCAGGCTGTGCGCACCCCAGCGACTGATCTCGTTTATCCAGTTCTTTTGGACACTGGCTGGAGCCACAAGAAGGATTGGCGAACGTCCTGTGCCGCGTCGCCGAGCGCCGCCAGAGTCCTGCTATGGACGACCAGCTTCGTGAGGAGCTTGCACTACATGCTTGAGCAGCGCAAGCGGCTTGCATCCAGGAGCTTACCTGCGCGTCTTCCATCTCGCGGGCGGGCATAGGGTCGCTTGCCGGGTGGAGAAGTGCCGACATGAAGGCGATGGCCTGAATCGTCTTGCCTAGGCCCTGACAATGATGGGCACAGCAGATGCTTCAAACAGCAGCGGGGATCGTCATGATTGCCACTTCTGTACGCAGATGGTATCTCATTCGACATGAGTAGAGGGCGCACACCATATCATCTGCTAATATCCCGCCAGTGCCGCAAGCGTACTGCCTGGTAGAGCCACAGAGGCTGAGCGCAGACCGAAAACAGTCGTATGGCGCATTCCAAAGCCACAGCACTGCGCGCTTGCTTGCATTTGCAGCGGGCAGGGCACCGTGCACATGTCTCGGAAGCGTGCCTGAACAAGAACCGCACGCCTTCTCTCTGGTAAGGTCGCAGCGCTGCGGCGAGGCGGCCCGGCACCGCCAACCGCAAGGCTGCATCGGGTGGCCGCGAGGGCGCACGGCGTCTGGGCTGGGCTGGGTTCCCCGTCGGGGACTGTTGTGCTTCCGGTCTTTCCGGTAGCATCTCGCCGAAGGCATCTGCCAGGAGCCACATCGGCGGCTCCGCTGCTGAGTCATCCTCGCGCGCCAGCGGCGCTTCAGACGGCGCTGAATTCCGTCTGACATCGTCATCTACACCCATATGCCCGGCACACGGCAGAGGTCACGTCCGCACAAATGGGCTGAGGAATGCTCAAAGTGGCCTGATCATCGTGACGACCGCAAGAAAGTACTTGACATGATTTTGGCTCATCAACAATCATGCACCGCTGTGTCAGGGCCATTGATGTTTGACGTTGGGCACCTGGCTGAGGCCGGCTGCGGGGTTTTTGTACTCGCGGCCGCTTCGCCGCGGCCTTGCGGTCTGTCACCGAGGCGCCGCTTGCCTGCCGCTTCTGCCCCGTCGCTGAGGCGGACTGATCCTGCAAGTCGGCTGTTGCAGGACGCTTCGCGCCTCTGCTGCGGCCGGGTCGCGGAACGGCTTCTGTAAAGTCCGTCTCCCACAGATCTTCCGCTGCATGCGCAGCAACAGCCGTCATGCAGACTGCTGCTGGCAAATCATACGGCGAAGTACTTCTCCTCAACTGGGGCAGCTTGCTGATGCTTCCATGGCATGCGCAGAGGATTTTGAGCACCCAATCATTTAGCGTCAAGAGATAGGCCTACCTCGATCGACGACGTCGCCTGCTCGTGGCAGCACCGACACGCTGCGCGCTGCCTGGTGGAGCTTGCTGCACAAGCCAGGACTCTCCTGTGCGCCGCCTGTAGCTGCCGCCTGCTCTGAGCCTGCACAATACCATTCATGAACCACAAGGTTCGCTGAAGCGCATTGCGCGAGGAGGATGTCGCTGCTGCAGAACTCGTTGCGCACGTTGTGTAGAGGACTGCGGAGTGGGCAGGTGGCGGGCCCATGCATGCTGACTGGAGTTGAACACTGGCACGTCCACAGGAGACGTAGGCAGAGGCGGTGGATCGATCTTCTGCGTCACGACAACCGGCTCGGCTGTAGCGAGCGCTGCTTGCGAAGCTTTCGCTGCCTTGCGCTGAGCAATCAGTTGCTTCACGCTGATTATGGGCCTCATGCTGGCACGGCATCGCTACTTGCAATGTGTGACTTCACTCATCGATGCCTTCGAGGGGTCCTCGTCGTGCTGAGCATGCTGCGCTGCCGCGCGACAGGGGTGTCCATGCCTTTGCACGGAGCTGGAAGTGCATGTGATGCTGTTGTGATTGCCTGGAGCTCCCTCGTGCATGTCCCCCTCCGCTGGGGACGGTCCAGCCATGCAGCGGAGATGACCCTCATGGGGTGCATATGTGTTGCAGTGCTCATGCGCTGAGCACATATGACCCGGAAGCTCCGCATTGTACGCTCCGTCAGGAGGAGGCTGATACGCTGTTGCCTGAGCCTCATCGCGGTACTCGGCGTGCTGTTCGCCTTTGGAGCGAAGCTTCGAGGCAAGGCTCCCCACCCTCCCCACCTGCAAGCATGCCCCGCCTGAATCGACACACATCCCTATGCCACGCCGTGCACAACTCGCATGCCGTCTCTCGAGGCGCGGCAACGCTTGCTACTACTCATGCAGATGCCTCGACGCGCCTCAACTGGCGGTCTTCTGCTGAGGGATTTGTTAGGACGCCGGGCTCGGCCGAGGCTGCGCGGCTCAGTGCCGACACGAGACGGCTGCTGGAGGCGGCGGTCGCCAAGCCCGTCAACATCGTCGCCATGACGGGTGCGAGCAGACGTGCTGGCGGTGACAATCGTGCCTCGGCTGCCGTACAACTGTCAGCGTCGCGACATGAGTCCACCCGCACTGGTGGCTGCTTGGACGTCCCAAGAACCAATCAGAAGCGGCGTTGCGCCCACCCATGCTCAGATCTGTCGGCGTCGTTTGCCCTGCGGCCCCAGCGTGGACGCGGCTGCCTGCTAAGCGGGACTGCACATCATTTCGTGTGCCTGATACACCAACGTTGCTCTGCCTCTGCCAAAGGTCGATCTGGCGGGCAGGCGTCGGGGACATCTTCCACTGGAAGTATCTGAAAGGTGTCATCGGCTCTCGAGTTGCTGCTGCTGCTCTCCAGGGCACTTCTTCGGAGGCGATTTCCTGAAGCGCTACGACAACTGCTCGGTGCCGGGCACGGACCTGGAGATCGAGTGCCACTGGTCGCAGCAGCACAGGCTGCAGCAGCAGGACGGCAATACGACCGACAACGCCGACACGGCGGACGTGCTAGCGTGTGCATCATCAATTGTTTATGCCACCGCCTCATAAGCCCTTGCTGTGTATATGCACTTTCCGATGCCCCACGAACACGTGCATTCGCTCTTGCTGAGAGCATGCACATGTGAGCAAAAACAGGTAGCTGTTCAGAGGACGAAACGGGCGCTTGAACGGTGGGTCGCTGCCGGCTGTAGGTACCATGCGCCATCAGCTTGCGGCGTCACCCCACAGAAGCAGTGGCCGGGGCAGCTCAGCGCCGTGTTCACAATGGAAGGAGCCGCGTACTACCCCTGCCAGGCCGACAAATCGTGGCTGAACACCTTCGACGTCACCATGGTGCGCTGAATCCTAGTCATGCTGGAGAGCGCCCCCTGTTGATGGTCTGTGAAGACGTAAACACAGCTTTCTTGCAGCTTGCAGCAGAGCAATTTCTGCCAGCGTTGAAGAGGCAACTCATGGCATCCGCGAGGTTCCAAAGTCATTGGTGCCTTGCACAGACCACGGCGCTGAACTCCACCATCCCGCTGCCGTACCTTGACGCGGGCGTGCTGCGGCGCTGGCAGACAGAGCCGGCGGTGCCGACGAGCGAGAAGATCGACGCGCTCGTCTTCGTGCGCACCGCTTGCACATCCTCTGCCAGATTTGAGTCGAGTAGCGGAGCTGCAGCTGTTCGTTGCCCACGTTTCATGCCATATCATGTCTGTCAGGCGTGAACCTCTGCATGCCGCATCTGCGGTATTAGCAGCCGTTATGGGGTCACGAAAGCAGCTTCCCCTGATGCTTTGCTGCGGATGCGGGGCGTCATACGCCGTCGACGGCACAGTCCATGCGCTGGCAGCGGCTATGTGGGAAGTGCTCAGCCCTGACATCGCCTGGTCGCAGCTGAACAGCAACTGCGGGGACCACAGCGGGCGGACGGCGGCGGTGCAGGCCATCATGGACCTGGGCCTGGTGCCAGTGCACTCCTTCGGCGCCTGCCTGCGCAACCAGAACGTCACGGAGCGGATCGCGGTCAAGAGCGACCTGTTCCGGAAGTATAAGTTCTGCATCGCGATGGAGAACAGCATCGAAGGTGAGGCCCGACGTCGCTGCGAGATGCTGCCGGCGAAAAGGAACAACATCTCGCGTGTCGGGCATCGTATGTGTGCTGGTGAACCAAGGCACAGTATTGCCTCACTCGGCGTTGCAGAATCCAGCAATGCGGCATCGCAGCAGGTGTTGCGCCAGGGAATGCTGAACTGTGCACGCTGTGCGCGCAGTGGACTACGTGACGGAGAAGATTTACGACTGTGCGCCATCTCCTGACTGAAGTTTGGCTGTCGGCATCCGCTTCCCTTCTGCTCTTCCTCCTATGCCGAGATACTGTATGCATCATGACACGTGCTCTGCAATCTGGTCGGTCGCCAGTGCAAGGTGCTCCTGATGATGACATTGCTGTCACGGCAGCGCTGGTGGCGGGCTGTCTGCCAGTGTACCTGGGCACCCCCGACATCCGGCCCTTCCTGCCGCACCCGGACGCCGCGCTAGTGTACACGGACCCGGAGCAGATCTCGGCGGAGATGCTGCGGCTCATGAAGGACACGGCTGACTACGAGCGCCGGGTGCGGCGCTCCTCTCCTCTCGCGCCACCACGTCGCCCGCATGATCCACGACCCATGCTGGATCACAGATGTCATGTCATGCGCATTGCGACTCGGCAGCTAGTCGTCATAGGCTCCGTGCGCTGGCAACCATACAGCTCTCAAGGATATGTGCAGTGCAGTGGAGGTGGGTTCCGTGTGACTCTTGCTTCGGAACGGTGGTGCGGGATGTGACATGGCGGCCGCATGCGTGCGTCGCAGGTGCTCTCCTGGCGCAAGAAGCCGTTGGAGGAGCTGCCCGACAGCCTGCAGCGCCTGGTGGAGATGCGCGCCCCGCATGCGGCGGAGTGCAAGCTCTGCCAGCACGTCATCCAGCAGCGTGTGGCCGGGGCGAGCAGCCGACACAGAAGCTGACGTGCTGTGCGCGACAACATGCGCCACAGGGCAGCTTGCATGGTAGCAAATGTCCAGTCTGCGCACTGATGTTACAAATTGCTCCCGTGAACGCATGAGAAGTGCGCAAAGCTGCGTACTGCTATTGAGCACCGACTACAGCTGCACGATGCCCAGCAAGGCTTCACAGCGCCAAACCCCGCTGTGCGCATCAGTGTCGTCGGGCGTGCATGCTGTCAATCAATGGTGGCATACATGTGCGTGTTTGTGTGGAGTGGTTGGTCTGCGCAAATTTGAGCGCTCGGAACCGTACAACAGAACCCATGCGGAACACAGGCCAGGGTGGCCATCTTAAATTTTGCTAGCTTCCCGGCCTCAGTCCGGTGCTGTCGGTGGTACGTGGTTCAAGTGTTGGTCGATCTTTTCATGCGCCGTATGACCCTGAGTCTTACCGCAGTGAAGCACACTAGCGTGAACCTTCATCAAGCGCTTGATATTCATCGTCCCTAGAGCTGGACCTTCTGCAGGGAGTTACTGCCATTTGTTGACCCTGGCGTCAGCAATCTGATTGTCCCGTTGCAAACAATGGGTTTTGCGTTAATTTGCCTCGCTGTCGCACACCGAGACAACAGCCATGTAAGCAAATGCCCGCCATAACCTGAGGGACCAGCCTCCGGCTGCTGTTCAGCACTGTCGAGCACTGTCAACTAAATTCGGTGTCAACAACCGCTTGAAGGATTCAGTAAGGGTTTGCAATCTATGACGCCAGCTGACGGGATGTGCCGTGTGCAATGCGTTGACAACAGCACCCGAGGCATCATCACTTCGCCTGCAGATCTGGCGAGCGATCGGCGGGGATGCCGTGGAGTTCCAGAATCTGCGCTGTTGACTTTTGGGCCGCCTCGGTCTCGAGAACCACGACCTGCAACACGCGCAGCCCCATGAACTTGTCTTCCCAGTGCAGATGTCCACGGTGACGAATCTTTGCTGCATATGCCTGCCACTGAATATAGCTCGCGCGCGAGCGGTAGCAATACAGGTGAACAATGAGCAGCGCAGAGACAGTAGACGGATAAGATCAGGATGAGGCGTGCCTGGTCATAGTCGAGGTCCATGCGGATGTAGCGCTCCCGGCAGCCCTCGACCGCTGCGACCACCTGCCACAGAATGGGACGTACTGTCAGGTTTGCAATGACGATTTACAAGCCACGGCACCGCAAGAGATGAGGCAGAAAAACACAGGCCAGGGATCACGTAGATTGCATCGAAGGTGAGAAGCTGACCTGGCGCAGATTCGCCACCGGCTTGTCATTGATGCGCAGCACGCTGGTGTTCACGATGTTCTCGAAGCCAATGTTGACCTCGCTGGCTAGCACCTGGCCCACCACGATCACCTGGTCGCTCGAGGCCGCCGCCCTGCACAACATGTAGCGTATGCAATTACGCTGTGTTGACGCTTGAAGTTTGCTGCACACTGCGTGGCAACAGGCCACAGCCAGAGGAAAGGCAATGACATGCGGAGGTCCAAGACGCAAAGCGTGCGTCGGCAGACTGGCAAGCCAAGCTGGGGCCAACTCAACCCCAAATCATATCCCAAGACGGGCACGCACATGTCGTGGAGGAGCTTGTCGAGGATCTTGACCGGTGCGTCGAACTCGAATTCCTTGCCGTACTCGCTGCGCAGGTACGGGACCGTGACCGGCGTGAACACCAGGCCCGCGAAGATGAAGTAAGACGGCGGCTGGCCCCTGCAGCACCAGAGCAAGATGTGGTGTGAGGCCCTGCGGCGACGGCGCCATTCCTGCAGGCTTTGCTCTGAGCATGCAGGTGCCTCGCCTTTCCATCGACGGCCGGGCCTCTGCAAACAACAGGCACACCCTCACGCGTGGTTCATGAGGCCAGCACCACCAGTGCTGCACGGACTGCAGGGTACCTGCAGCCTGACTCGAGCAACACTGGGCGCATATGCCGCCGAGAGCGTGGCATCACCGCGCAGACACCCCCGGCACTTGCACGGAGCGATGCGTCCTGGCACGCACCCGATGTGCGACGGGATGAGCTTGTGCGGCCCCTTCAGCTGGACGCGGACCTTCAGCACCTTGCCGTCCCTCAACAATTCTATCTGCGCCTGCACACCCACCACAGCAGCACAGGGTCATGACTGGCATGAGTGTGCTGATAGAACGAATGAAATCCCGGAGCAATTGTTAAAAGGCTGAACTCAGGGCTGAGATCCAGAACGGCAGCAGGATCGAGCCTGGAAAGAGATCCTCACGGACTGCTGTATCAAGGCTCCGAGAGTGCGTGCAGGCGGTGCACGAAGCACAGACTCGGACAGGATGATGTCGGCATGCCATGGCGCGCTGTTTCGCGCGCACTTTTTCGCGCAGGCAGGGAGAGTGTAGAGCACGCAACGCACGTCCTCGTGGTTCTGCTTCTCGCTGACGAGGTAGCTGAAGTTGATGCGCTCGCCGGAGCGGAAGGCGACGGTGCCGTCGTTGCCGATCTGGGTGCCGTCGAAGCTGAGCAGCACGTCGCCCTTGCGCAGCTGCTTGCACGCCGGCAGCGTCGGCTCCACCCGCCGCACCAGCACGCCCTTCTGACCCGCCTGCCAGCGTATACTCACAGGGTCAGCCAGCCAGTCAGACAGCCATACATTTGCGTACAACCGTCAGCTGCCCCACGGTTACATACCCATTGATTCAAGCACCCGTTAAGGATGTTGCCAGCGAGTGTCAGACCCACCAACTGCAAGGCACACTTTGCAGAGCACTGTGTGAGAGCCTATCGGAGGCTTTACAGTTGGCGGCTGGGCACGTGAGGGGTCCCGCACGAATGTACCTTCATGCCCATGGATTTTTGCAGGTAGGGGCTCTCCATCTTCTGCCACTCGACGCCGAGCCCGGGGAAGCCCGTGTACTTGCCGTTGCGCGCGAAGTCGTCCAGGAAGTGGTGGATGACCGGCGGCGGGATGACATATCCGATGTTCTCGGCATCCTCGTTCTTCAGAGACTGCATCACGTGCGCTACCGCCGGTGTCAGCGGCGTTTGAAGGCACGCTGGCACAGTCATGCGCTGAGGATCAGGAGTTCTGTCAGGTCGCCGCCTGCACAGCAACCCCAGTGTGACATCTGCGGAGGTGATGGTGGCGTGACGGCGGGCATTCACTGCAGGCCGGCCCTAGGAACAAACCCACGCTCACCGCTGCGGACCTTCGTGGGCTTCCCGCGGATGCCATACAGTGCTTTGGGGTGGCCTCACAACGAGACGTCGATCGTCACTTGGCCGTGCAGATAAACACGCGCCTGGAAGGCAATGCCGACGCATTCGCCCGCTCCATTGAAGGCCGGCCCGCCGCTGTTGCCGCTGTTGATGGCGGCGTCGATCTGCATGCCCAGCAGCTCGCTGCTGCCGTGCACGTACGCCGTCACCTCGATGCGGCTGACCACGCCGGAGGTGACCGACTGGCTGTCGCCTCCGATGGGGTAGCTGCACAGGCATCGGATGTCAGGTTCACGCCACCAACTGCAGCAAGCGCGGACATGAGCAAGAAACGTCACATGCCGACATCAGCCGAGCTTGCTAGAGCAGACATTTGCCGTATTGCCCGCAATTGCAGTGCACAGTAAGAACCCGATAATAGGTCCTGGTGATCAGGCTCGAGTGCCGCACTGTGTTCGCTGTCACAGAAACTAGCAGCGACCACGACCAGCTGCATGCCCGCCCCGCACCCGATGACGAGGATGCTGTCCTGCAGGTGCGGCAGCTCGCCGAAGCTAACAGCCTCGGTGCCCTCCCAGAAGTCTTCGTCCTTCACCGTCAGGCACGCGATGTCGCACTCCGTGCCCACCGCCAGCACCGTCGCCACGTACTGCGCTCACAGCGAGCACTCTTTCGTGAGTGGGCCGCTCTCGACGCGATATGTGTGCAAAATCGGCAGGGCGTTCTGCAAAGCATGTTCGGGTCGTGCAGCGCGCGCTCAGCAGCGGTGCTACAGTGGCTCAGCGTCCGTGCTGCAGTGATGCAGAAAATGGCTGGACGTGATGCTTTACGTTCACTTTCCCGCCAGTCCGCCACTGCAGCCGCGAAGGCTAAGACCGAGGTGAGATGAACCACAAAATACAGAAAGCCCAGGACAAGCGGGAAGAAGTCGAGCTTGAGCCGCACCTTGGTGTCGGACCCTCGCCTGCGTACTTTGACCTGCGAGTGGTGGTCCACGCAGTGCGCGTTGGTCAGGATGCGGCGGCCCGGGATGATGAACCCGCTGCCGGTGCTGCTGAACTGCCGCTTCCGCTGCCACGGCAGGCTGTAGTTGGGCTCGCTGTGCACGCAGAACACCTGGGCAGTCGCAGCTGCAACGCGTCCACGCAGTGAGGACAGCTCATGCGGGCCCAGTCGCATCAGCAAGACCATTCGGCAAGAGCGGGCAGCACCGCGCGCGCACGGCCGCTGCCCTCGCGCACTGAGCAAGCAGCAGCATGCGGCTGTATATCGCAGTGACCAGGCACGAACGGCTGCCTGGTCATTGATTTGGCCCGAGTCACACCTTCACGACGGTCTCGGCAAGGCGCGAGATGTTGCGCGGCTCAATGAAGCCGTCGGGCTGCTCCGGCAGCCGCGTCGGCGACGCGTGGCCGTCCTCTCCGTCCTGCCTCCCGTTCTCTCCTGCACCGACGCAAGACGCAGATCAGAACAAAGGCCAACTTGCTGGCTCAAGCAAGCACCATTTCACTGGCAATACGCTGAGGGGCAGCCCGACCGTGGTCAGCACCACAAGGCTTGTGTGGCTGCTGCAGCATCAGCATTGACCCATGCGAGGATTGAGCAGCCGAGCCTTCGGCCGTACACTCGTCTTGCCGGCCAGGAATGACCCCAAAATGTCCGTCCTCTGCCACAAGTCGGCTCGCTCACCGGCTCGCCCTTTGTGCCTCTTCCGCGTGGGCTGCTGGCGGCTGCCGCCGTTGAGGTCGCCCGCCTCAACCGGCGCCGGCGGCTGACCCGCCTGCCGTCTCCTTGTCGGCTTCTTCCCCGCCGCCCCGCCACTGCCAGGCAGGCTGCCGCCGGGTTGTTCGCTGTCTGGGTCGCCGGGCGTCGGCTCGCTGTCGTTCTGCGTGCAGCACCGGCTGTAACGTCAATGCCTGCGCTGTCTGCAGGGCCATCGGCTGCCAAGGGGGCGCATGCCTTCAGCCAACTAATGGCAGCGGGACCAATATGAGGGGATGTGGGAAAGCATCCGTGTGCCACTGTTGCGTCCAGCAACAAACGGAGGCTTCGCCAATAACGCTTAGGCGAGCATGTGCCCATCATCGCCGGCGGGCGCAAAAGGGGCATCGAGGAGCACTCTGTGGGCATTTGGCCACACCTGGGTATCCTCTGGCGATGGCGGTGCGGGTTGGGCCGGCGCTTTCCTTTTCTTCGCCATAAGGCTACAGAGGGCTGTGAGAGGTTAGGTCAATCGAGCGCTGGTGCCACCTTGGCCCCTGCAATGCAGCTCAGACGGACAGTCGAGGCACGCATATAGGGTTGCGGGAGGGTCTGGGTGAAAGTCTGGTTCTGCTCAGGCAACTTTGGTACAGGGAGATGGCTGTTTGTGGAAAATTATGATTGTCGCGAACGTGTCGCGCAGTCGGGCTCTCGGCTGGAGCGCCAGGGGCCTGTTGCCTCTGGCTCTACCTGCCACAGTCATTGTCATCACCCTCATAGAGAGGAGGAGACGGCGAAGACCGGTGATCGCCGCTGCTCCGGCTGAGGACGCTGGAGTCTCGGTTCCGGAGCAGGTCGGTCCATCCTTCACGACTACAGCAGTGACATCTGCGCAACGTTTGCTTCTGCAAGCAGAAAGCTGCCCCTGCGTCTGGTTGCCGGGCAGCAACCGTCAGTCTCGTCCGACAGCTACATCGCCATGGCCTTCGCCAGCAACGCTCGCGACCACAAATGGCGGCCTGTATACTGCGCCAGTGCCGCTGCTCAGCCTCTCGCAGCCGGCAGCGGTTTGACTGCTGGTGATAGCATCGGGCACGTCTGAATCTGCGCTAGACTGCAGGATGACAGGCATTGGACGGGTCCCTTTCCTGATGTCGGCGTCCATTGGCATTTACATAGCGGCGCGTCGCCTCGAACCGCAGGGCGCCCTGGACTTCGAGGGCGGTCCCCTGGCATCTGCGACCGATCCAGCGGCGGGGAGTGCGCTGCCGCTGCCGCTGGTGGTGGCGGACCAGCGCTTCCCGGTGGGTCTGAGGCGCCTCATCCGGGCGACGCTGCAGCCGGAGGCGGCATTCATCGAGGCGCACTACAGCAACATGGGCTACTGGGGCGATCGTGATCGAGCCGTGGGCGCTTGACGCAGGCGCGAGCAGTTTCCGTGCCCACCTTCGTGCCAGGATGCCAGGACGTGCATTCGCGGTCATTTGCTCGACGCACCACAATCCGCTGCTTCGGGCGTTGCTCCTGAACGCCTGTCGGCCCTCCGGGACAGTGCTCGGTAGTCTGCCCATCAGACTCTGGCCTCAAGTCGCTTACTGCAGTGGGTCGTGGAGGATCTCAAAGCTCCGAACGCAGAGTGGGAGTGCTTATGTTCATCCTTCATAGTATACTGTATCTTCACACGCCTCCTCGCGGTGCTCGCGTCCCGCAAACCTGATCTGAATGCCCGAAAAAGCACTGTTGCAACAGACAAGCGGCCGGTGCGGCGCATCAGCTACACGACGCCCCTGAAGAAGAACTCGTTGGGGCCCAGCACCGCGGACTGCGTGGAGACGTGGTGCCTGCGGTCGTGGACCGCCGGCGCGTTCGTGGTGTCCATCGAGGCCAGGACGCCCAACGTGCGAGCAGTCACTACTCGAGCAGCGACTGCGCCCTGGCACAATGTCATGGCACACATGGCTGGTCTGCTGTCCGGAGAGCAGTGGGCCTCCCGGCGCCCGCGCAAGGCATTGAGCTAAGCAGCTGTTCTGTTGCTGACACTACGCAGGTACTCACAGCCCCTGCATCTGGGCAGCGCATGCATCCAAAGGCCCCCAATGGTGTGAGTTGAGCATACGCTCATGCCGCAGGTGCCATACGGCGGCTCCTTCCATCAGGAGCTTCTTTTCGTCGGCACAGCAGAGGGCGCTCTGGCAAGTCGCCTTTGCATCAGCGCCCAGGTAGCCTGCCAGAACCCACTGCCAGGCGTTGTAGCCAGCTCACCGGCTGGCGCCACTGCTGTGACACGCCGAGTCTTGCCTTCACACCTTTGTAGCCTGGAAACCTTGCCGTTGCCCGCAGGTTGTGTTTGACAAGCGGGTGTTCGGCGTCGGTGGAATCATAAAGGGCAGCTCAGAGGCGGTGAGCAGCCACCTTCCTACCTGACGTCCGTCACAGACTGACACAATGGGCTAACATGCTTAAGACTTTCAAACGCACACCTTCAACTGTCCTGTTGAAGTGCGTGTCTTCATCCGACGCTCCGCTGACGCAGGGGATGAAGGAAACGTACGCAGCGTACGTTCAGCTGCTACAGGAATATTTCCTTCATCCCCAGGCTTTGAAAGTTGCCGCCGTCCCGGCTGCGACCTCACCGGTTGTAGATGCATCAGCGGCACCCAGGATCGTGCATTCAGACGTGGTGCTGCGCACGAGCCTGCTGGTGCTGGTCGTGGCGGTGCTCTGGATCCTGCTGTGGCAGCGCTGGCTGCTGTCCCGGTCGGTAGCGTTTCAGGCGGCTTTTCAGCAGGCATGCTAGCGGCCGCAATGCCGTGTGAGGCAGTGCACCCTGCTGGATGTTCCTGTGCGATGATGGGCGCAAGCCGCCACCTGTCGTGTTTTGCTGCTCGAGAGAGCTGGTTGCTGTGCTTTTGAGTGAAGCGTGACTCGCGTGTCGCGTTGAGACGACATGCGTGGCTGTGTGCTGCAGTCATGTATTATGCTGCCATAGCCATACAGATGGAACATTCGCAGCTCAGCTGTGCGTGTGATCCCGAGCTCGGTGAGGCATGCTGATCACATATTGATGACACAGTTGTACCGTCCGAATTGTCCTGTACGAGTGCAACATGTGCACCATTATTTCTGAGCGTGCAGCACGTGATTATCACATTGCGTTAGTGGGATGTGATGAAGAAGCAGATTGCAGGATCTTTGTGTGCCAGAGCGAAGGTGCCTGTAATGCATTGCTCACGTAGATTGCCGGGCTGATTCGGAGACATGCAGCAACTCCTCTCACTACAACTACCTGACACACACGTAATCATGTGCACGGCCGAAACCCACCCTGGACGCTCTCGCGAGAAGACATGACGGACAGAAACGTCACACACAGGGTTGTAATAATGCACTACTTGAGCTCGGCACTACTTGAGCTGGGCACGCTGGGAGGCAAGCCCGCACAAATTTCTGACTGCGAAAACTACAACGCCGACACGCACAGTATCAAGAAGAGCAGCGGAAGCGATCGTGCGCACGACTTCTGCGGTCACCTGCACACTATCATCGCAACGCTCAAGCAGCCGCACTGAAAGCAAGAAGGTCGCTGAGCTGACTTACAAGCCGACAGTCCAGACGCCATAGTGTGAACCCTCACAGCGGGGCATCCAGAGCATAGATGCCATCACTGTGCTACTCCCCATTTGGTGAGCGAGGCAGCTTCGGCAAGTCCTAGTGGTAACTCGCGCGAGCTACGGTGTACGTATCCCCAGTCTGAGGCGGGCTGCCACGGCCGTCCATGCTCTGGCGCGGCGTTGGCGTTTGTAAGCCGTGGGGGACGGTGGCCGCCGACTGGCTGCGCCGCATGCCGGTCCCCGAGACTTCGCTCTTCGCCGGGGTGCCGTGCACGCTGCGGCTCAGCTTGCTGGCGGCAGGCAGCTTGCCGGAGCTGACTCGGTTAAGGTTCAGCCTGCGTACAGGGCGTTTGACGGTCAGATACGAGACCTGCGGATGAGACTGCACAAGCAGCGTTCAACCAACCCACCACTTCCAAAGAGATTTGACCACAGAGCGACCGTGCTGATGCATGCAGCGGTGGCGCGAATGACAGCCTGCCTGCGCGTGTGCCACAGTTCATGCTAGCAAGCTCGCCGAGTCCTGATGTGTTGAGCAAGGTGGGGCTCTTCAGAACTCAGGTTGCCGCACTTGCGCTGTGCTGGGGTCTGGCGCGGCGACAGCTCGCCGGTGGCTGTGTCCAGGAACTGCGCCACGGACAGGTCCAGGTGGTTGAGCCGGATGCTGCCCATCAGCGCCTCTGGCAGCACGTCCTCGCTGTTGCCCTGCCACGAGTGAGCACGGGGGTCAGCCCCACATGGCAATCCAGGCGAGCTGGGCTTCGCGGAGGCGTCCAGCCCACAACATGATCGTCCACGCGGCGTGAACGTCATACGAACGGCATCAGCACCGTTGCTGTCATCGCCAGCAGACGCAGCCTTACCCTCAGCATGTGCAGCAAAGCAGAGATGTGGACCGAGCGCGCCTGCAGCACGATGGCCATGTCGATGACGAGGCTCTTGACGGCGCCGGCGACGAGGCCGACGACGCTGCTCGCTGTCGTCGACGACCCGACGTCGACATCCACCTGCAATAAGACACCAGCCTTGGGCTTGAGTCGCTAGCTGTAGCAAATCCGGCCGAGTCTGCCCCACGTCCAGTACAGTCCGTACAGCTGGCTAGCAGGGCACTCGGATGGCGCAGGTGAACCTCTTGTCCGCACCTCCACGTAGTTGGGACCCGTGAAGTATTTGGTGGTCAGCTTCTTGCCCAGCAGCACCGGGTTGTTCTGCCCCACCGCCTGGCGACCATCCAGCTGCCCTTGTCCACCCTGCGCTCACAGGAGGCGTCCCCGTGTGAGCACGTTGACTGCGGCGGCTCGATCCGTGCCGAGCCTGCCGCATGCGAGCACCTGGGAACCACAGCCTGAGACAGCCTGTGGATCGAAGGTGTCGCAACGTGTGTGCCATGGTGCGGCTGAGATTCGGGCTGTTTTAAACCAGGCCTGCTGACCAACGCGATGGAGGTCACAGGTCGCGTCTCGCCTGGGTATGAGCTTGAAGATGTTAGCGCGGACGGCGTCGTCGCCGTCGAGGAAGTCCTGGAGGCACCGCCAGAAGGGCGTGTCCGGCGCGCTCGGGTCCTTCGGGTGGTGCGGCAGCGCCCACGTCACCGTCAGCGACAGCGGCGGCTTCTGGGGCACCATCACCTGCGAGCGGCGGATTGCGTGTGTGCTCAGGTCACGGCAGTGGCTACAGAAGCGTGTGCCGACCGTGCTGTTGTGGCGCACCGGCCTGTGCGGACCCAGCCATGCTGGCAGACAAAGATGCTAATAATCCATGACCGGCACACCACCGCACACAAAGAAGGGTTTGCTTCTTCTCTTCACAACTTCTGTTCGTACAGTCTGTCGTGGGCTACAGCCAGACCCTCGCCAACAACAGTTGCATCCGAGCGCCATCTAACGACCCAGTAACGCCGGCATTACATGGCTGCCGTGCCTTGTGGGCACCAGGGAGAGCGCGCCTGCATGATGAACATGAAGGGCGCGGTGCTGTTGGTGACGGCCGGCAGGACCTCGGCGATGTTCCAGAACTTCTCCTCCAGCTCCACCAGGTCCACGTTCAACAGCTCCGCCTCCAGCGCCTCCGCCTCCACCTTCTTCTTGTCGTTCAGGTAGTTGGCGCCCCGGACCTGCGCTTGCGCAGCGGGATTCGGGTTGCCGATTGACAGTGATGCAATGAGTCGGCCCTGGGGCGCCCGTTGAGCCGCTCAGCAGCAGCATACATGAAATGAAGTACCGAGCAGCTGAAAGTGAGATCTACTAGCCTGCAGTGCAGCGTCATGATGGCACAGGAACAGGCATTGCGCAGGGCCAAGCAACGGGATGGGCAGGCCTTGCCGCCACGACACCTTTGGAGATGGTAAGCCATGGCACACCTTCATGTCCAGGGTGCCCGGGCTCTCGAAGTAGGCGGTGGCGATGCTGCGGTGCTCATCCCGGATGTACGGCCCCCTTGCCCCGCCCAGCAGGGGCGAGATGGAGAGGCTCCGCGAGATGCGTGCCAAAAAGTTGACCACCTGGGGAAGCCGTGCGAAGCACACTTGTAACAACTGCTCTGTCAATCGCACAACGCCCCGTCTGTACGATGCAATTTGCCGCCTCAGCAGCAACTAGCCCAGACAACGTGTTTGCTAGTGATTAGGCCCTGGCAGCATGACATGATGACAAGTTCATGCATGATCCCCAACCCAAAGCCAGACTTGACAGGCACTTCTATCGATATGTACAAGGTACTGCAATCACACGGCTTGGCAGCTGCGTACCGAATTCGTGGGTGGCTGCTGGATAGTACCCGTCGGGTTGATCAGGAAGTGCCCGGTGTCCTGCGCACGAGGGCTGGGGCCTACGACAGACATACACACTGAAGCCTCACCGCTTCCATATGGCACCGCTGAAACAGGCCCGAAACAAGCCGAGCCAGGTCATCGGCACGCGTTGACGCGTCCTTGTATAAGCTGTCTGCCACTGCCAGCAACACCCGAGTGAGCGCGGGGAGCACGTCCAAGCTTGCGCAGGGCGACAGCCGTGCGTTGCACTGGGCAGCCGTGGCATGGTCGTACTCATTGTTCGTCAGATTGAAAGCTGCCGTGTATTTGTGAACAGTATTAAGTACAAAGTGCACCTGACATGCCTGACCGCCCCAGGGACGGGCGGCCTAATGGGCTGGGCGGCGATGCTGGCATGAGGCTCTCGCGGCGCGGCCGCACACGCAGCGGCTGAGGGGCCGCGGCCGCCTTCGCCGCGGCCACGCACTCAGCAGCTGCGCGCCAGACGCTAACAGTCAGGCATGAGCGTGATAGGTGCAGCAGCAAGCATGTCTCAGAACTCACGGTGGCGCAACTTTTGGCAGAGGCAATGTTGGGAGCAGCAGTGTGAAACGTCATCCGCGCGACACGCATGTCCATCGGCGTTGCAGTACACAGCAAGATGGGCACAGACCGCTGCTGCGCAGATCTGCTCAGCTCCGGGTCTTGGTGGCGCAGTGTCTTGGTGGACAGGACACAAGAGCATTTGCTGAAATAGTTACCAGATTAAGTGCAGAGCCAGAGGCCAACGAGAGATGTCGTACCTTGCGCCGGAAGACAAAGAGGAGGGCCGCCACAAGCGCGAGGACTCCGCCGCCGCACATCAGCATCCGGTGCTGTTGCATCATGCCCCGCGTCTGGTGGCAGCTGATCGCCATCGCGATGCAGAATGACAGGACCACTGCGGCACGCGCAGGATAACTTGGGTTAGGTTGAGCCCGACTGGGATGCGACCACAATGATCCACGGATGATGCATCAGCATCGCCTCACACATCGCAGAGGCAGCGACCGTGGAGGGGGCGGCGGCCAGCAGAGAATGCTCGTCACAACCTGTCATGCTCGGGCCCAGGAGCAAAAAGGATTTGACTGCGGCTTGGAAGCAACGCCCGCACCCATGGAAGCCGCGGTGCCGACGCCGACGCGGGGCCCCACCTGCCTCCACGAGCTGCCCGGCCACATGAGCACGCTCGCAGCCAGCGCGGCGACGTACAGGCCAGAGGTGCCCGCTGTAGCACCTGCAGCCAGCAGAACGGTCAACGACTGCTATGAGGCGGTCATGCAGCGTCGATCACGTGACGCAGTTGCGGTGACGCCTGCCCCGCGTGCTGTGCAAGCACCTGGCATATGGACTGTCAACTTTGATGCCCATGGCAGACGCCATATACTCTCACCTCCCCGCCATGGCGCCACATCAGCCAGGTGGTGGCGCCTGCGCACGCCATGCGCGTCTGCACACGGTCCCGCTGCGCCATTCGGGCGCCGCCCCCTCTGCATCAGTAGGCACAGCCTGGGTTGATTGCTGCATAGCAATGGGTGCAGCCAAAGCAGGGCGGGACCGCGGTGGTTTGCCAGGTCATGCAAGGCTGGATGTGTGAACTTACCGCCTGCTGATGGTCGCTGCTGCTGCTGCCTCAGTCAGATAGCAACTGACCAGCGGCACTGCAACCGAGGCTGCCTGCACAGCACGCAGAGGATCCTCCAAACGAGTTGTACATTGCAATGAGGGGCTCGGCAGGGGGGAGACCATGTCGACGAGAAGATCACACAGCTGCAGATGTCCGTCGCTTTGTAGGGCGGAGTGAAGAGAGGGCTGCAAAGAAGCTGGGTCCAAGCAGGTTTGCCTGCATGACGCACCATCTCTACAGCTGGTCTGAGAAGGTGTCCCGCTTGTGTGTGCCAACCGCGTCATGACGGATGCCCGGCATGACGAGCGTCCGGGCAAACGCCTCGCCCTAATTGTGTCAGTGACTCGTCGTGCTCATCGATGTATGGGCTCGGATCACATCATTCACATCCTCCGCGACCCGCTTGCACGATGCGCGGCAGGGTTTTGCTTTACGTCTTTATGCCTCCTGGCACAACACTTCGCTCGTGCGTATGGTCGACTGCGGAGCGCGCAGTGGGCTGCACAGCAGACAGACCGGGTGCGGCAGTGAAGACTGCACCAACGCATGACATGCAGGTGGCTGCGCCAACATGGTAACGGCCCAGTGGACGCTGTGTATGGTCACCGTGAGGCGCTCACTATCCGATCTCAAGCATCTAGCCGACGACGTCAATATGCGCCGTTCCTGGGACAGAAGCTGACGCAGTACATGCCATGTTGCTTGCGTGTGTGCTTGATGTATGCAGTGCATCCACGATGTGTCCTACTTCAGTGATTCATTTTCACTGTGTACTCCTGTGTACTCGGGACCGGGGATGACACCCGGTCTGACCCCGTCGTGGGCCGAGCGTAGCACTGCCCACTGTTCTCAAGTTTCCAAG
>CAXIVC010000152.1:22500-25000 GCA_964035585.1 Polytrichum formosum | reverse complement strand
TTTCCCGAAGCCGCGGGGGCGGATCGGGACGGAGGGACTGCCACTCCCTCGGGAAAATATTTCCTTCCAGCGGTCTAGCCGGTGTTACCCGGCCCAGGGGTGAATCCGGGGCTAAATCCGAATATCGTCGAAGGAAGGCTTTTTTTCCCCGAGGCAGCTTTGCCCCCCCCATTTGACAATGGGATTCCCGATTTTGACTTGGACGCGAGCGTCTCCCTTGTTGAATCGGGATTCTGCAATGCTCGCGTCTCCCTCATCGAAGAGGGATTTGTGACATCTCTCTGCCGAGAGTAGGGGCCAGGTAGACGTTTTCCCTTTTCCCGTTTTTTCCCGAAGCCGCTGGGGTTGGGGCCCCCTCGCGTCGGCCCGACAAAGGGGCGGGAGCGCCTCGGTTTATCTCTGGGGCTAGCCCTACTCAGAAGGCCTACATTCCGTCGTCCGCCATCCTTTGCATTCGACGGTTTTCGTTTGCCGGACTAGCCCCACGCAACCCCGATACGCTTTCCGATTCCCTCGCAATCTCGACCCGAATGTTCTCCTCGCACCGGAATCACGAGGGTGCCGCGGCCGGGCCACGAAGGCCCATCAGGCAGCCCCTCCCCTCCCGGCGCTAAGATCGATCCTGGTTCTGCAGCGGGCAGGGTCGGTCGGCAGAGCCGCCTCCCCTTGTAGAAGCCTCTGGGACTCCGTGCAGGGCCCCTCCCCCATCGTCAAACATCCTTTTGTCTCTCTGCTCACAGTTGGGGCCAGGTAGACGTTTTCCCTTTTCCCGATTCCCTCGCAATTTCGACCAGAATGTTCTCCTCGCACCGGAATCACGAGGGTGCCGCGGCCGGGCCACGAAGGCCCATCAGGCAGCCCCTCCCCTCCCGGCGCTAAGATCGATCCTGGTCCCCGAAAGCCACACGAGGCCAATCGCACCAGGTCGTGCCATCTCGGGGGCTGGGTTTCTACTTCAAAGGCCTACATTCCGTCGTCCGCCATCCTTTGCATTCGACGGTTTTCGTTTGCCGAAACCCTTGCCCCACTCGACTTTCCCACCCGATGCGCCCCCTACGCTTCGATCCAAATCTTCACCCTTCACTCGCGGAAAATAAGGCTAACCACGGCCGGGCCACGAAGGCCCATCAGGCAGCTCACCCCTCTCCCACAAGCTTCAGGATCAATTCGTTTCTCGCGCTGGCTTGTGGCGAGTCGCACGACCCCTGCCGCTCCAACCGACTCCCCACGTATAAGCCTCTGGGACTCCGCGCAGGGCCCCTCCCCCACCGTCAAGTCAGCTTTTGTCTCTCTGCTCAAGTTTGGGGCCAGGTAGACGTTTTCCCCTTAGCCGCTGGGGCCTCCCCGCGCTGCTCCGCCACTCCTCCCCGCGCTGCTCCGTCACTCCTCCCCCTCCCTCCTCCCGTATAAAAAATGAATAAAGTAAAATCTATATATAGTTTTTATTTAGTTAAATTAATATAAAATTGATATAAATAACCCCTCTGCCACCTGTCCCGCCCCCACCTGTCCCGACCGCGCCCCCGCCAGTCCCAGTCGCTACGGCGCCCCCGCCAGTCCCGACTAGCGCCCCGCTAGTCCCGGTCGCGACGGCGCCCCCGCCAGTCCCGATTAGCGCCCGCTAGTCCCGGTCGCGACGGCGCCCCCGCCAGTCCCGATTAGCGCCCGCTAGTCCCAGTCGCCACGGCGCCCCCGCCAGTCCCGACTAGCGCCCGCTAGTCCCAGTCCCAGTCACTTCTGCTACAATTCTGCTAGTGCCCGCCGCGGTTCCCTCACTCCACCTGCTAGTCCCGACTAAAAATAGGTCTCCAATACAAATAGAACCCAACACTGATACAAATATTAATCCCCAACCTTGGTATTAGGGTGGGTTCAGTTTTCGTCTATTTATGCCCGGTTTAAAATAGGCATATATTTTCATCTATTTACGAGCCGACTAAAAATGGGGGTTGGATACAAATGGAATTCAACACACTTGGGTATGAATCCCAAACCTTGGTATTGGGTGGGTTCGGTTGTCATTCATTAAGGAGCAAACACACATGGGTGTGGGATACAAAATGGAATTCAACACACTAAGGTATTGGGTATTGGGTATTGGGTGGGTTCGGTTCTCATTCATTTAGGAGCAAACACATGGGTCTCGGATACAAAATGGAATTCAACACACTAAGGTATTGGGTATTCATCTATTTACGAGCCGACTAAAAATGGGGGTTGGATGCAAATGGAATTCAACACACTTGGGTATGAATCCCAAACCTTGGTATTGGGTGGGTTCGGTTGTCATTCATTAAGGAGCAAACACACATGGGTGTGGGATACAAATGGAAATTCGACACACTTGGGTGTTAATCCCAAACCTTGGTACTAGGGTGGATTCGCTTCTGATGTATTTGGGAGCAAACACATGGGTGTGGGATACAAAATGGAATTCAACACACTAAGGGGTTTAATCCGGAACCTTGGTAATTGGTGGATTCGATTTTCATATATGTAC
>CAXIVC010000152.1:10000-12500 GCA_964035585.1 Polytrichum formosum | reverse complement strand
CCTGGTCCCCGAAAGCCACACGAGGCCAATCGCACCAGGTCGTGCCATCTCGGGGGCTGGGTTTCTACTTCAAAGGCCTACATTCCGTCGTCCGCCATCCTTTGCATTCGACGGTTTTCGTTTGCCGAAACCCTTGCCCCACTCGACTTTCCCACCCGATGCGCCCCCTACGCTTCGATCCAAATCTTCACCCTTCACTCGCGGAAAATAAGGCTAACCACGGCCGGGCCACGAAGGCCCATCAGGCAGCTCACCCCTCTCCCACAAGCTTCAGGATCAATTCGTTTCTCGCGCTGGCTTGTGGCGAGTCGCACGACCCCTGCCGCTCCAACCGACTCCCCACGTATAAGCCTCTGGGACTCCGCGCAGGGCCCCTCCCCCACCGTCAAGTCAGCTTTTGTCTCTCTGCTCAAGTTTGGGGCCAGGTAGACGTTTTCCCCTTAGCCGCTGGGGCCTCCCCGCGCTGCTCCGCCACTCCTCCCCGCGCTGCTCCGTCACTCCTCCCCCTCCCTCCTCCCGTATAAAAAATGAATAAAGTAAAATCTATATATAGTTTTTATTTAGTTAAATTAATATAAAATTGATATAAATAACCCCTCTGCCACCTGTCCCGCCCCCACCTGTCCCGACCGCGCCCCCGCCAGTCCCAGTCGCTACGGCGCCCCCGCCAGTCCCGACTAGCGCCCCGCTAGTCCCGGTCGCGACGGCGCCCCCGCCAGTCCCGATTAGCGCCCGCTAGTCCCGGTCGCGACGGCGCCCCCGCCAGTCCCGATTAGCGCCCGCTAGTCCCAGTCGCCACGGCGCCCCCGCCAGTCCCGACTAGCGCCCGCTAGTCCCAGTCCCAGTCACTTCTGCTACAATTCTGCTAGTGCCCGCCGCGGTTCCCTCACTCCACCTGCTAGTCCCGACTAAAAATAGGTCTCCAATACAAATAGAACCCAACACTGATACAAATATTAATCCCCAACCTTGGTATTAGGGTGGGTTCAGTTTTCGTCTATTTATGCCCGGTTTAAAATAGGCATATATTTTCATCTATTTACGAGCCGACTAAAAATGGGGGTTGGATACAAATGGAATTCAACACACTTGGGTATGAATCCCAAACCTTGGTATTGGGTGGGTTCGGTTGTCATTCATTAAGGAGCAAACACACATGGGTGTGGGATACAAAATGGAATTCAACACACTAAGGTATTGGGTATTGGGTATTGGGTGGGTTCGGTTCTCATTCATTTAGGAGCAAACACATGGGTCTCGGATACAAAATGGAATTCAACACACTAAGGTATTGGGTATTCATCTATTTACGAGCCGACTAAAAATGGGGGTTGGATGCAAATGGAATTCAACACACTTGGGTATGAATCCCAAACCTTGGTATTGGGTGGGTTCGGTTGTCATTCATTAAGGAGCAAACACACATGGGTGTGGGATACAAATGGAAATTCGACACACTTGGGTGTTAATCCCAAACCTTGGTACTAGGGTGGATTCGCTTCTGATGTATTTGGGAGCAAACACATGGGTGTGGGATACAAAATGGAATTCAACACACTAAGGGGTTTAATCCGGAACCTTGGTAATTGGTGGATTCGATTTTCATATATGTACGACCCGATTAAAAATAGGTATCAAACTTTGTCTATTTGCGGTTTTCATCCACGCATGACCGGATTTAGAAAATGGTGTGGATCTAGATATATTTAGGGCCAGATTAATAATAGGCGTCGGATACAAATGGAACCCGACACACCTAGGTTTTGATCCGGTCGATTAATTGGGTGGATTGGGTCACATCTATTTATGGCCGGATTAAAAAAGAGGTCTGGATTTAGATTTATTTAGGGCCCAACTGAAAATAGGCATACTAAACACGAATGCATTTAGACACACCTAGGTATAAATGCGGTCGATTGGTCGGGTGGATTCGATTATGATCTATTTACGACATGACTAAAAATAGGTACAGATTATGATCTATTTCGTGGATGGATGAATTCGGAAGGTGAGGGTTAAACCTGGGCGTTAGTTAATTGGATGCGAAGGAGTGAAATGGGTGGAGCAAAATAAAATGGGTATGGAATAGGATATATTTAGGACCCTAAACCTCAAAAACAAAAAAGGTATATGATTAGGATCTGTTCATGGACGAATTCGGAAGGTACGAATTAGTTAATTCGATCCGAAACACAGTCAGGTATTACGAATCCGAGAGGTCGGTATTGGGTGGATTCGGGTTTCATTCGTTTCGGAGCAGAAACGCACTTGCCTCGGATTCGAATGGAACCGAACACACTCGCGTGCCGATCAGAAACCCTGGTAATTGATGGTATTTACGGCCGGATAAAAAAAAAGGTCTGCATCTTCACCTATTTACGATTTTGATGTGTTTAGGACCCGATTAAAAAAAGGTATCGAAGTTGATCTATTTAGGGGGTTCGGGCATTTACGACCGGATTGGAAAAAGGTCTGGATCTTGATCGATTTACGATGTTCA
>CAXIVC010000151.1:0-37968 GCA_964035585.1 Polytrichum formosum | reverse complement strand
GCAAATGCACAGTGCATGCAGTGGTCATTGTCTATGCTTGATCAGCCAATGCATACACTAGTCAATGTTTCAATGAGCGAGCTATCGTCGCCACGCTCTCAAGGGCTTTTTTTAACGCTTTGTGCATGATCCGACGCTCTTGTTTTGCAGGATGGCCGCCTGTCCAGTGTACCAGAGGGCGACAACCTTTTCCCATTCCTGTTGACGGCAGGAGACCTATGGGGTAATGCACTATCATTCTATATCGTGAAATCTTTCATACATCTCGAAACCTTACAGCTTCGTTCACATGTTATCACTTGCTAATCACTGCTGAGCCTTCTTTCGTGTGCTGCTGTCAGCACGTCAACAAATGCCGCGCTCCTGTTGTCTCCTCATCAAGGGTTGAACGCCTTTGTTATGCTTTCGTCTGGTGCGCACATTTCGTTCGTTAATGTTCTGCAGAGGCCTATCCTGTCAACCGTCGGAGCGCGGGCGGTGCGGATCAGCTAACAAGCGGCAATGCAAGCAATGGTGCTGTCTCTGCTGACGACACATCGATAGGTGCTGGATGGCAAGCCTCTGATGCTGGCGGTGCTATGGGTGACATCCTGTGCTCAAGTTGCGCAACGGCTGCTAAAGCGAATCAAGGTACATGGCTTCGTACATGTATGTGATGTATCCAACTGCTAGTTCATCGCCTGTGTAACAGCACGCTCAAGGTGACGTTCATCAACGTCAAGGACAACATGAGTCCTCGAGCTGATGCGTATGCTGACTCAGTCTGTCTTCCTGTGTCTGCGCTCGGTGTGTCAGGTCTTGGTGGTGACACAGTGACTGTGCCCTCTGAGCTTTGGACAGAGGTGAAGGTGTTCGCTGAGAGGTACACTCAAGCTGGAGATAGCGCCACGTCTCAATCTCAAGCAGCTGCAGCACTGCATGCACACCTACAAGCCTACCTTGCTGGTATGCCTTCTATGAGCTCAGGTCAGTACGACTGCATCATGATGATCGTTGCACTTTAGCATTGCCGTATTGACACGTGTAAGGTACAGGAGTGCCTGTTCATGAGTCAAGCCGGTACTCGCCTGCATGCAGTCATCACGCGAAACAGAAGCTGTCCCCCTGATGTGCGTCTAGTGTGTCGACGAGCCACGTGTCGTATGAGACTCATTTCGTACGACACGACTGTTGTGACGCCAGTAGATACGCATCTGGTTGAGCAAGCGCTTACATGCTGTCAGCATAGTCTCACGTCTTGTCATTTCGTTTCTATGCTTTTTCGATCTCTATTCTTGCAGCACCAGCAGCAGTCAATGCTAGCGCAGAGGTCGCACCTACTGCCCACAATGCTACATCTATGTCACCTGCAGTGTCACCATTGCCTACCCCCTCACGCGATGCAAGCGAGAACAGCAGTGAGACAGTCACATCACATGCCTCTAGCGATTCAACACCTAAGGTTGGTACAGAGCAGGCAATGGCACTCGGAGCAGCAGCTACGACGACTGCAGCAGCAACAGCACATGAAGAGACAGGAACACCTGGCATCGCATCAACACAAGCGTCAGCAGCAACGACACCTGTACAAGCACAGCGAGCACCGATCATGGATGAGACACATGCCGATTCACGAGAGGCAGCAGCAGCAGCAGCAAAAGCACAAGCAGCAGCAAAAGCACAAGCAAAAGCAAAAGCTGAAGCTAAAGCGGCTAAAGTTGCACGTGAGGCAGCATCAGCAGCAACAGCAGCAGCAGCTGCAATGCTGACACTAGGCACGGGACAAGAAACTGATGCATACAGCACAGCAGATGATGCGGCTGTTGGTGGCACACACAGCGCAACAGACGATGCATCTACAGGTACAATACATCATCATGTATGTCACTCAAGTTTCGCTGTGTCGCATCTGCTGTCGCATGGCTCAATCGGCAAGGCACGTGTGCACTGTGTCATGCAGCGGAGCTCAGATGTTGAGACTTGAAATCATGTTGTACAGACGCGTTGCATTCAAGTCACACTTGGCGTTACATTGATGATTGTCGTAAGTACTTGTTGCACACATAGAGGACATATGGTGGAGCACTCATCAATTGTACTGTTGCTTTGCATGCTACCACATGTAATGTTACAGGCGCCAGGTCTAACGGTGCAGCTGCTGCTAGAGGACACGGTGCTACTACTCAATCTGCTTCTCAAAGCCGAGAGCACAAGCTATCAGAGGGTGGAAGGAGACAGTATCAAGCAGTGAGGGAGCACACACTGACCTCTATTCAAGCTCACATTTCTCCTGATGGTGAGCACGCCTTTCACACATAACACCAGGCTCACGACATCGGCTATGCACATGTGGCACAGCGGCTTTGTCAAACGGACTGCGTGCACATGTACGATTCCCATTGCCACTGATCTGTAACGAATACTTGCATCATCACACCAAGGGCGCTTACATACTTGCATTGAGGTAGCCATGACCGTTCAATGTATGCAGCGGTGCGTCGTGTCTGCACAGCTAGCGCAACTTCGCTCACGACCGCTCATGGTCTTGATGCTATGCACGTGTTGATACAGGCGGTGCTGCACGTGGCACTGGCCGCAACAACAGCAGCAACACAAGCAACAGCAGCACCAGCACGCGCATCACTAGCGCACACAGTAGCAGCAGCAAGATCAAGCGTGGGCGAGACGAAGAGAGCGAGTCAGACATCGAAGGGCTGGAGTCAGCAGCTAAGAAAGGCCGCAGCACTGGCTATATCAGCAGCTCTGAGACAGACATGAGAGCAGGTACTGCTGATGATCCTACGCGTGCTCACATTCTGCACCTTGACGACACTATCTGTCAACCGCATGCGTAGCCACGCTGACCAAACGCAGTCAGAGTGCCACATCACTTACCGTCTGATAAGACAACAGAGCACTGCGCTCATACATGGATTGATACGACAAGTCAACGGTTCAGACCAACAGTGTCTACGTCCATGATCTTTGGTGATGTAATGCCTCAGGCAGGCTATTGATCAACATCATACGCTGCTGTTGCGCATATCATTTGGCACTAAGCTGTCTCGTTGTTTCATATCGATGTGCTATCGCTGCCGCGCTAGCAGGTTCGTACATGGGCCCTGCTGCTGGTGTCTTTGACAGGGTGCAAAAGCACCAGCCACCACAGTACCAGTCGCAGCAACAGCCACCACAGTATCAACCACCGCCACAGCAGCAACAGCAGCAACAGCAGCAGCAGCAGCAGCAGCAGCAACAACAGTGGGTGCCCAGGCAAGGACCCAACATGCACCGTCCAACTGGAGCACTGAGGGTGGGGTCTCACAATGATAAGCAGTACTGGCAAGGCGCTGCAAACTACTACACCCCACACTCACACACACACCAGCTCTAGCGGCGTCACCGAGTGGGTGTAGCTTTACTGCGTGCACATTCGCCGCATGCAAAGGTGCGGTGGTCTGGCTGCATAGGGTCTTCTGCCTACACGTGTCTGCATAGATATGCATGCTGTGTATAATCAGTCACAGACACAGCACGCACACGCCTCACAAAAGGATACCGAGCACAGACTACCGCACGCAGAAACGCCTACGCATGCACACACCACATACACGCACACACACCACTCACACCTGCACCACACCCACACGACGACACGCAAGAGCACCCGTACAGCATTGCAGCAGCAAGCAAGCAAATAAACACCATCAACAGCAGCAAAAGAGCTATCTGGCTCAACCCTTACGTGCCGCATGGCACAGCACAACAACAGCTTAAGTGTCGTATGACACACCCCGTATGCAGTGTCATCTAACGCGGCATACAGCAAGAAGCGTCCTATGACGCAGCGCACAATATTATGGCGTCCTATGACGCAGTTCACGATGATAAGCGATACTCAACGCACAGCATGAGAAGTAGCAGTGTCTCACAAGAAACACTGTAACGTATGCATCAGCAAACACAGCCTAGTGCAGCAATGCACAGTCATAGCAATTGCATCAGCAATTGCAGCAGCAACAACAGCAACAGCAGCAACAGCATCAGCAATAGCAATTGCAAGACACAGCAGAGTACTGGCCGACAGGCACAGGATCTCATGAGCCACAACACTACCACGCAGCGTATACGCAGTGCATGTTGAGTCTGGACAATACAGCCAGCCTCAACACACACACATGCACTCTTACTGTCACGTCACAGCAGTGCGATACCTGCAGCACAAAATGTAACATACTGCGAGCGAGACATGTACCATAGAGCGCAAAGACAGAGCACTTTGAGCGCCCAGTGTTCAGAAAAGAGCGTGCTAAATTTGCAGCCAAAATGATTTAGGCGCGCTCAGACAAGCGCGCGTATGTTCAAAGCAAGTTTGAACCGCGCAACGCACCGCAAAAGGGCGTGCGCGCATTATGCGCGTTGATCTCCGACGTGTGCAACGGCGAGCGGCATCAACATGCAGCGCTCGTGAGCCATGAATGTATACGTGGTATCATGAGCTCTCAAACACGGTGTTCGTTTGTTGCATTTGATGCCATGCACTACGCTGTATTGTATGTGCTTGCTGTGTCACATCGTCACCCTAGCATCCTGAGTCAACTGTCCTCTTGCGTTGTCAAGCATCGAGTGCCTTATCCCTCTCTACTGCATGAACATATATGCTTAATGCGCTTTCGCAACGGTACTGCTTTTGGTCTGCATAGCGCGTCTCTGCACGGCTATTGCTGATAGAGTATAACTGCCCAGCTTCGTTGACACATTTCATTCCACAGCAATGCTATTACAAAAACTTGCATTCTTGCGTTCACTTGTGACTGCTCGCGGGACGTCGTTGCGTATCACTCTCGTAAGCAGCGCGTCGTTGCTCAAACCTCTGACGTAGGTTGCGTTTTCCGACTGACTACTCACTAAGCTTAGCAGTGACTGCGACTGACCGATTGACTTGTACACAGGCACACTGCGGCAGTCATAAGAAAGGGAGCTCCGTCTATGTCGTATTGTGATAACACACAGCTCTGATGTGAGCTTGCACCGTGACATGCGTCGCTCGCCACACGCACATAAGCCTGTGCTTGTCGTTCAATTCTGTTTCATGGTCTCGCATGTGTCGTGTGCTGTCACAATAGACGCAGCAGCATCTTGCTTCGTACAGCGTGATGCTCCTTATCATACAAGCTTGATCTGTACAGCTGTTGCGCTGCATTGCAACAGATACGCCTGTCGTGTGTCGACTCACACGCATGCGCATGTGGTGATTGCACTGTTGCTTCACCCCACCAGCGTCGGATTGTTTTCGGCTGTGATACTGCATACGTTCCGATGCTCCATGTGCTCTCATGTGGTATTGTATCACAGATGCCGTTCTGATTCACTTGCCATGAGCTGTGTATGCGATATGCACATGCTTGTAGATTCGTGCAGGTATGGTTGTGCAGGTGTCGTTCATGTGTGCGCTGTTGCTGCAATTGACGTGTCCGCACTACAGCGCGCGCATGTTCTGGGCTGACTGCATAGCAAAGAGAAGCAAAGAGAAACACAAACGAACATGTGAGGTGAATATAACTGACAGGTACCCGTATCAACATGTTTCCGGGAGCGTTAGAAACTGAATAGGCTCTCAATGATTCTGTTTTACAAAAATCAGTGCTATAAGTCGAAAGGCACACTTCACGTGTAAGCACACATGGTGCACAGGTTGTTAATATCGATGAATGCAGTCAATGATCAGTTGCCAGCTCTGTGCTGAATGACCGCGCATACTGCCTCATGACTCGATGTTAACACTTCTGCCTCATGGCTTGGATGTGTACTCATGAATCGTTTATGAGCACATTGTCACGATGCCTGCATGTGCGACATACTTAGTCATCGAGCTGTAGACTGCACCGCTCATTCACCATCATAAGTTCTCTGAACGAGAATAGCATACTACACAGAGTCGATCCGCGTAGCTGTTGTGCAGGGTGTGTGGGTGTAGTACTGTTCACAACACACAAAACCTGAGTCTGCTCACCTGATACGTCTATTGCAGTCTTTCAAGGAATTGCTGTAGGTTGTGTTACTGGAAGTCAGCTGAGTCAACGATCGTGTGCATGCTAGGATAGACTGCTCGGACCCTGTAACCCCTCTGCGAGAATCAGAAGAAAGAACGTGTGACATCATAGTGTGACATCATAGTGGCGTCATGCGTGAGTTCCAACATGACGACCGCATGCGGTGATCGACATGTTTGTAGCGTGTGACACTCAGACAAGACATAAAATATTGAATGCCTTTACTGTACGGTCGTCTCATGTAACAGGCTTGTTGAACGCTTATAAATGGCTCATACACACCGTCTAGAACAACCGCTTGGCACATTGCAAGATATTGCATCTGCATTGCATAGGATCAGCATTAGCTTCTGATGCGTGCACTGACCCATGTTGAGTAAAGCAAGACTAGACTGAATGTGCTAAGGGCGTGACAGCCTGACCGACATGCTGCGCAGTCTCATAGTGTCATTGCACTAAGTTATCGTAGCTTTCTCATCAACGTGGCTGTATGGCCTCACCTGAACTAGATGCACCCAGTGCACAGGAAGCGCTGGTCGTGTCGTAGTGAAGCGCTGTTGCAATGGTCACTTCAATGCGCGATGGACAGGTTCAATCGCCTTTCGATCATGATGCTCATTCGTGATGTTTCAGCTTCGTTGCGCTGGACTCAATCGCATAGGCTCAACAGTATGCGCAGGTAATGTTACAGACGCGAAGGTGTATCTCCAAAGTACTGCCATTGCCGATTTGGCATAGCTAGGTAGTGATCAGTTGTGCCTGTGACAGCAGCATCAAGCAGATGCACACAAGAGCACACAACGATTGATGAGGTTGTTCGAGTAAGATTATAGCTGACGTGTCGTTTCTCTCAGCACACGTCATATCGTCTGAGTACCAACAGCTCAGAGTATTGCGTAGGAAAGCAGGTCGAACGTGAACAGCACTGCAAAGAAAAGCGTGCCAACAAGACTTAACACGCAGAGTATGGACAAAACAGAGTCCATGGCAGCACGTGTACGAGTATGTGACTATGAGACAAGCGTCAGTTTCGATGCTTAGGATATGCAGCGAACAGGTATCAGGCTGAGCGAGAACAGTCGAACACCAACAAGACATACGAGTGGATGGCTGCATGAAGATAGACATATTCTGCAACATAGTGGTCACCTGCTGTGCGCCAGCGTGCAACCTGCATAGATCTTGCAGCTTGCTCGAGAGCGCAGCCTGGTTCAACTTGCAGTGGATTGGCATTCTGTGGTGATGTGTACCTGTCCATTATTATCAAAGCGCCATCCTGCTTGACATTTGCTGTGTGTAATGCTTGCATTTTATGCTGCCAAATTTGTGTCCTAGTCGCTAGCCATAGTAACACATACAGTGTCAGACTGCCTGTGGACTGCTGCTCTGCATGTTTTCTAAGCATTAATTCGTCAGCTGCTCACACGTGCTCCATCACTAAAGCAGCGTAGCGAGAGCGCCTTTGTGTACTGATCGTGTCAACAGTGCACTAACTTCTGTAGCATGTGAGCACGCTGTGCGCGGCTTATACGTTCGGCCTGCACGTGGAGAATCGCACTGCAGTATTTCATTCGCCCTGGTGCATGCTCAATTGTTTTTGCCGTGTAGTGCCATGCAGCTCCTGACACACTCCAATGAGCCTGTCTATGCTGCTTCGGCATTGCTACAGCTATAGGTGTGTCGCGCATCACGTCATGGCTGTAATGTGACTAGTAGCAGACAGTCATAGCCCGCAGCAATCTCATCCAATCTTCGTATAGCGTTGTATAGCAAGGACACAAGCTCTCTGTCCTATAAATCACATCACGACAGATCAGCCAGTCGTGGTTGCCTACGCGAGTCAAGCAAAGTCACATCATGTTGCGGTCAGTACTTGTTGTCTCATCATGCACCCCCAGCAAGAAAGAATCATTTTTCGGCGCGACATCGATCATCCGCGCATGTACTGTCGATGCAGACACAAGACGTTTGTCGATGCGATGTGTTACGAGCACATTTCACGCCGATGAGGCAGCACTTGTGCATCGTGATGTGCTCAGTATACCACACACAAGGTAAGGGCAAGTCACACAGTCTAAATCACTGTGCCATGTTGAGACCAACTCAATGCGGTTCCCGGGGTTGCAATGTCGGCTTGTGTAGTCGAAACACAACTCAGCTCCGTTGACACAGCGATGCAAGACTAGCTTTCAAATATTTACTGACATGCTCACCTCGGAAGACCACTTGATGAGGGCGGCGTAGCGTAGGCCTTCCTGATCCAGCGTTCGCGTTATTTTCGAAGCCACCTGCAAGCAGAACACTTCGCAAATAGCAGCGTAATTGCGATGCTCACAGACAGTCGCTCGTTGGAAATGGGTCGTACAGCATGCCTCTGTCATGTACAACCGTGTACGGGAGATGTGTGCACGCTCTCTGTTCCTGGACATCAAAGCTGCCACAGCGAGCACCCCTCTACTGTCGTGCTCATAAGTAGCAGCTCATGACCAGATCGCTCAGGCGTACAGACATTTGCTTGCATGACACCGACACAGGCTGACACGACCCAGCCCTTGGCTCAAGCAATCAGCATGCGTTCGTGGTCTAGCTGTGGGTGATCAGCACCGAACCTGCAGAGTATGTCTATACCTCAAATCTTGTTGGCCCTTGATACCTGATGCGGAATGGGTCTGTGGTAAGTCGCAGGTCCTTGCATTTGGGTTCCCCTGGTACACTTTGCCATGGGAGCAGTCTTAGCAGCGAAATCTGCGCGCCGAACAGTAGCCTCCTGCGAAAGCTCCCTCCCTCCAAAGAGCTCACGAGATACTGTTGCCCTCTAGCAGCCTGTATCTAATCGACAGGGTGGATAAGCTCTGGTATGCTGTTCGCTGCATGGTGTGCTCAATCGGCGGTGACCATCTGCCATGAATCTCAGGAAACATCGCGGGCAGAGATGTTTGCTGTGCGAGCTATTCAGCTCTCGCATGCGTGCTGCAGACTACTCGCAGCATCGAGCTACGCATTGACGCATCAAGGCGATCAAGATCTATTTCGACGTTACTGACGCATCAATCTTACTGCAGTAAGGAATCGCTGATCCTGCCATGCAGTCCCCTCATATACAGTTCAATAGCCTCAAGAAGCCGGCCTTGTCAGCACGGCAGCCATCAGTGATGCGATACTAAGCGCATGGAATGCTGTCAAATCTTGGTAGGCTGCATGAGCTTCAGCTGAAGCATGAAGAGGATGATGCACGGCGAAGTAGGAGCCAACAAGAGCATCGACTGCCCGGGATGATGTCTTTGTAGCAGCCTGCACTCCTGAGCAAAGCGACTTGGATACTCATGCGGTCAGGTGTCTGCGCCGTGTGTTGAAGGAAACAGAGAACGACACACTCGGAGCATAGGTCCAGAATTTAGTGCGCATAGTATTTCAAAGCTCTTTAGCCGCTCCTTGCTGTCACAGACACGGTATGCGACCAAATCTGACGGCTTGTCATGCAACATGCCAACAGCCTTTCTCGTAAAGCGCCCGGACGACACTCGTGAAGCTGATTACAAAATACGCATAGCATCTGGATTGCTGCTACGGCATAGCGATGGTCGAGTGGTAACAACTTTTGATCTCTCTGTTGTGGCTGACCTTTCTGTTTGCCGTGTGCGTTCTCGGTGTCGGGTCACAGATCGTTACAGCTGCCTCTGTACTGCTGACATTGAGGCTCTGCACCCAAGGCCCATGTGACAGCAGCATGTGAGATTTGAAGCCTGATCGCACGATACTCAACCTAGCTTGTCCTCGCCTTCAAGATCTCACATCGTGAGCAGCATAGACAGCGGCGCAAGGCATCTCAGCACAGCACAGCACAGGATAGCACAGCACAGCACAAAGACCTCAAGGTTCGTCAGCGAAACGAGCGCATTAGGCAACAGTGCTGTCAGTTGCGCTGGTACACGAGTGCGAGGGATGCACCTTTCGGGAGCGGCGAGGTAAAAGTGTACCTTGCACACCACCGACTATGCAGCACCCTGTGTTAGTCTTGCATCTAGTACAGCTCTTGCACTGGAGATCTCGTGGCTCTGTCCATATACTAATAACACTCTGGTGCCACAGACAGAGATGTTGAGACGCCGCGTGCAGTCAGGAAGCACGTACTTGGCTTGTATGAGTACCTGTTGAACTGCAGTGCGTGTCACAAGCCATAGTTGATGTGATCGCTGCAGTCAGCTCCGAGGGCTCGAACAGCGAAGACATGGCGAGCACTGTAAATCTGATGTACGAACATGACGCTGCCAGACACAGCATTCGACTTATGACACGGTTCAAACGATTCTGTCTGGTCGGCTCAGTGTTATTAGCAGCGCACAGCATATGCAGCCTTGGCTAGTCAGTTGTGAGAAAGCACGGTGTCTTTGGAGCACATGTCACTGGTGAACTGAAATGCGTCCGCCTGCTCATGTCAGCATGCAGCACAGCATAGGTTGAGGCAGATCTCTTGCAAACGAAGATGAGATGCACTTAGGACAGTCCATGGTATGCATCAAGACGTTGATTGGGTGGCGATGCTGATTGAGTTGAGTTTGCTGGAAGGCAAGCACGTTCTGGCAGGGAACACTCATCTGACGATGTCGTTACTGCTGCTGCCGTCATGCTCAAAGCTGATGCAGATCGCATGGTGGCAAATCGAAGAGCGGCACAATGCAGTAGTTGGACAAACATGTGCACTGCATGCTCGTGTCACTTACACACAGCACATCTATATATCTGCTACACCCGAACGTGTATGCACGAGACTAACATGGTTACCCTCAAGAGCGGTTGGATGTGACATAAGCCTTTCTTTGGAAGCTTTGGCTACAAACTTCCAGGTCTCGTCGTGTTTGTACACGACAGCGTCAACGCAAGGTACGAGACGATTGCACCACATGCACCAACAGCCAAGAAGGAGAAACAGTCTCCGAGCTTTGTTGTCGTCCGCTGCCTTGTGTATTGCTGGTGTGTGTAGCAGACTCAAAGGGCAGCTGTCACGTACCCTTGGTGTATGTATCATTGTACTATCTACACCAATATGCATTTTGGTTCGCCACGCTGGTACACGGAAAGCTTGCACTGAATCATCAAGGTCACACCCCAAGTACGATGCTATGTGTCTGTGCTGCTGCTGCCGATGTATGTTCAGGGTGCCCAATGCCCCAAACACTCTTGATACTAACAGTCAACTGCCTTTCATGACAGCGCTCTGACCATCTATTGGTGCTTTCACAAGAACATGCTGATCGATCGCTCATACCATTGGCTGACCTCTAGCTGAGTCTCGCTGCATCTACACCCAGGCTCTCAGCACACACTCATCAGCATCAAGTCTCTGGTACACATGCAATGCGCATCAGATCGCCAGGTGCTGATGTTCTGTTGACGTCCTGCCGCGCTGCGTGTGTGACCAAGTGCTGCTGAATTGGATGAAACGATGTGCTGTGCTTTGCAGTGCTCGATCACAGCAAGTTCAAGACCCTGTGCATGCGATGCAGCGGTCTGTTCTTCCCTTCTTGTCGCATACTGCAGCAAGCACACCAGAAAGGCAGTTGGCTTCCGACGTACCCACACAGCAGGATCGAGCAAGAGCTTCACATAGTCTATCGACCAGGAGGGCTGAAAAACTCGGTATGACCAGTCAGCTGCTCTCAATCGATCTGTCGAGATTTTGCATAGGCAGGGTACCGATTTCTGGCTTTGGCGCTAGATAAATCGCCATGAGGGTGCCGCAGGCTTCAGGAAGAATTCAGCAGCTGATCAAGCCTCAAATAAGCTTACTTATATCTAGTTATCGCCTGGCCACGCCGGGAGCATCTCACAAAGGTGGGTTTCGTGTCAAGTTCGCATCACCTCATGTGTGTCTGCTGCAGCAACACTTGGATCGCAGGTTGGAGGTCGTCACATGCAGTCTCAGATCCGGTACGGACTGTCCTGACAGCTGAGCAGGACATCGTTGTGTCCTGCGTGTGCACGAACACCGTCTCCGCACTGTTCCCAGCGGGACACGACAGAAAGCGTCAGGGCGCGCAACTCGCAAGTTCTGTGACGGCAAACCTTTGCTTTTGTGGGGGCCATGCTCACACTGTGTTATGGCGCGCTTATTTGCGATGCTTGACAGGCGTGGGTTCAGAGTTTGCAAGGCTAGCCAGATTCAGGCTACTACTGCATGTCATTGCAAGGGGCTAGTTTAAGCACACCTATCGTCAGTCGGCTGAGAGAGCATCACACCAACTGGCATCACGTGGCTTACTTGCATCCTGGATCATGATGAGCTTGGCAAGCACGAAACAACGACAGTGAGAGGTATAGTTCCGAAGAGTCCGTATGAAGGTTTCTGTTTCGTAGTCTGTATTTCACCGGTCGGTCCACGTATCAACGTTTGAGAGGGAACATGTTTCTCTGACTACGAGCAACCGAAAATCGACCCTTTGTGCAAATCGCTGCGACCACAACCATGCCATGATATCTCGTCCTTGTATGAATTGCTGCGATGATGGGATTAGACTCACACTCTTGAATGCTGTGTCATTGACTTGCAGAAATTTGAAGAGTCTGCGCATGAAGCATGCAGCACTACAGAAAAGAGAGACAACGCTGCTCATAGGCTTGATGTCTGGACAACAGGTGTGGCACTGACCTCATGAGCAAGCTGATGCTGCCAGTGCTGTTTATGAAGGACACGCTCACAAGTAGTTGGCCCGTGACCACAGATCAACCTGCCATCAGCAGCGTTACCGCCATGTCAGCCTCGATATCTGGACTTGGATGACAGTCATGGGCTGACCCTATGCAGCCGCAGCTACGGCATGATAACAAGTCCTGACATCATAGCCAGCTGCCGCCTGCAGCTGCTGACCACCTGCGCATGGGTACGGCCATGAAAATCACATTCACAATGCATTAGCTGTCGACAAGACTACGTGCAAGTGACCGTCATCGCTTCTACATGGGTCTGAGATGATGTTAATTGTGGGTGCAAGATGCTGTACGCGATGTGCGACGTGGCATGCTCAGTCAGCACGAGGCAGCGAGTCAACACATCGCAAGACGCCTCGACCATGTAAACATGTAGTATGCGTACAGATGCGTCGATGTAACAATTGAGCAGTAACACCTGACCTGCGTGTTTGCTGACCCTGCACATGTCTGGTTGTATGCATGCATTGCTGCTTGTTGCTATAGGGGACTGCGGGGCTCCATCGTCCAGCGATAACATCCCAACATTCACTGATTGCAGGGACAGTGAACATGTCCACTGGTCTCCCCTGCTGCTGAGAAGAGACCAAGGCTTTGGTGCGAGCTCGCAGTCCCCATGCCACTAGCTCTGCGTCAGGAGATTGCCAAGTCACGCCGGCATACACATTACATTGCCGCTGCCAAACGACTTTCATCTGCAAGACCTGGTAGTCAGCCTTTTGGTCAACCTCAGGTAGGTTTTACAGATGTTGTATGACTGCATCACTTTGTTACTGCTGAGGGTCATGTACACTATGAATGCACGCAGTAGGTGTTGCGATAGTCCACAGACTACTGATGCATCCAGCGGTACTGTGACAGCCCTTGTTGTTGTGTCGTCAGTATCACTTTCGGCTGCTGTATTGCCCTGAGCTTGCCAATGTTGCTGCAGGGCCATACTGACGTCTCTACTTGTTGTTCATGATGTATGCGCTGTTTGGTTATTTGCGCAGATACCACCACCAAGCTACCACCAGATGTCGAGACATACACCTGGCTCACGAGGTGTGATGCAGCTCAAGACGACAAGCACGCTGTCTCGCCATTTCTGCCTTGTTCTGAAGCACTAGGCTGAGCAGGACACTTGCAAAACCATCAGGGTGCGTGTTGCAGCAGTGACCGTTGTGTGTTTAGTGGTGTGTCAACACACCAGCACTGGACAAGCTGCCTGGTGCTGCAACATAAGGTGTGCTCTTGTGTCAGTGAGTGTGTGGTTGTTGAGGCATTGTCTAAGGTGTGTACAGAGTTGCGCTGTTAGGACCTGTCAAAGTTAGATGACGTGCTTCAATAAGCCATGCGTAGGGCAAAGGCTCTCAGTACGCAATTAGTAGCAGCAGACGTTGGTTCTGAAGTTGAACAAGCGACAGAGATTTAACTTGAACACAGAAGTGCGTTACATAGGTTGAGCAAAGATCGAAGCACGATAGTACTACTAGTAGCATGTGAACCCCGATTCGCACCCACCTTGATGGTGCGATGCGCCCTTCATGCTCGGTTCGAGCATTCACAGTCAACATGGCTCGTAGAGAGTTGTATAATACAGTCTCGCCTGCTGTTGTTATCGCTGTTGCGCGCGAAAATTTGACCTGCACACACGGTATGGATCGCGAACCCCTGCGATCTTCCGACGTGCCCTATTGGCTTGCCGCGAGCTCAGCAGAGACACCACCAGCAACGGAGAACAGTCAGCATACAGCCCACCGCCTTTGCAAAGCCAACCAGTCTCTCATCGGCACATTTCGGTAAGCGCCCAGCAGCACAGAACGCCACGCGCATCTTGCGACCGGTGCGCTGCAAGCAGACTATACAGAATTTGTTAGGGCTTGTGACCGCATGCGTAGCTGCATCAGGTCGTTGCTTGAGCGGTAGGCACGTTGCTGCATCCTGCTAGCATGCGGCGTTGGCGCTGGCTCAATTTTCATGCTGGGCGCACTTATTGCATTATCTCGCACTTCGCTGTGCTACGCTATACATAGAGACCTGCAGCGTCATTGTAAAGTAGACTACGGTCAGCAGGGCAGGTGGCTGGTGTTCACAGGAGCCTCAATGCTTTTCTGCTGGTGTGCTTGCCCTTATGCACAGATCCTTGTGGCAGCGCGGTGTGAGGAAGCGCGGTGCTGATCACAGACAACAATCACAAGAGCTATAGTATAGTTTGAAGCAGCGGTGAAACAACACCACACAAATAGAGAAACAAAGAAACAGAACAGCAAATCAGAGAGAATCGCGACTGATACTCATACCAGTAACAGTATAGAGCGAGCGATCGTTACAACAATAGCTACACACAAGTGCAGGCATCATGCAGCGTCTGCAGCAGTCAGCGCTCAGTGGACGCAATAGGAGCCGTTCACTGCCTGACCTCAAAAGCGCAGCGGAAACACCACTGCAGGTGCGATCTACTGTTCTGATTTTCTTGCTTCTTGACCAGGCAATCGCAAGTGACCGTGCTTTCTGACGGGATTGGACACAATCAGCTTGCTCATGCTCGTTGCTGCACATCCATGTTCTCTTGTGTCGTGTGCAGAAACTGCAACTCGAGCAGGGCAATCTGGCAGAGCTAGAGCCACCAGATAATGATGCCTGGAAGGAAGAGGTTAGGGCGGCAATAGCAAAGGTGGCTGCCGGCTATCAAGGGCGGTCTGTGCGCATTGGCCCTTGCCCTTCTGCTGCAAGCACACCAGTTCAATCAGGTGACAGGAATGCAGAACCTCTTGCATGACGGCACGTTCACACTATCCGAAGCGGCGTGGTTCAGCGGAATCTGCTCTGCGTGTTACCTTCTGCTGATCGCCGCTCTTGTCTGCGACCAGTGCTCGTGTGTTCTGCGTCAACACAAACACTGCCTTGTTGGTGCAGCGTCAAGATGAGCCTGACCTGTTCACTTGTGCATGCTACACGCTAAACTGGTGCGCGTTGATCGCTATATGCTCACGATGTGGTTGCGAGTTGATGTCTTGTGAACAGGCCCTACTGCTGAGCGGTCTGCAGTTGAGTGCGTTGTGGCGAGCATTCCTGCGCAGTTCAAGCCTTGCGTCTTGGCCTTACAGGTATGTTGTACATTTGAGCAACCATGCCAACGATTCCCATGCGCCAGAGCAAGAACCCTCGGTGTTCATGCCTCAAACACCCTCAGCGCTCAAGCGTCTGCGGACTGATGAATGGTCATGCTTTGTCATGCATGATGTGAACAGGCTTCAGTCAGAGAGTATGAGCACGCAATGACAACCTGTGATGAAGTCAAGAATGGCCTTTCATTGGAGATAGAGTGCCTTCAGCAAGACGTTGCAAGCGTGAGAGAAATCTGTGCAAGTGAAGGAGAGGCTACTATGTTGCTATCAAGGTTGCCTCTGTGGCTGCAAGCCAAGGTTCCAGCACAACAGAGTGCTGGTGTAGAAGCGCTGTCCATGAGGCTTCCTCACATTGAGGTACGGTACCTTCACACTTCAGCTACAGATGCATGCAACGGGGGAATGTTCAGGCGGCGACAACAGCAAGAGCATGGTCACACTCGCACACCTCATGTACTTACCGCTCATCAGTCCTCTTGTCAGCAGTGAAACACATGCATCTATAATTGCAAGTGTGCCAGCAATCTGTTCACAAGAGCGGCTGCACTACAGCTCAGCTCACTTGGATCAGCATGTGTGTTGTTGCGTTTATATCATGTGATAAACAGCTCGATCTGCGGCAGAAGAGTATGCTATAGGAGCAGTACAAGTCACTGCACCGTGTACTGGCGTTTTACCTCAAGGCTGATGCAACAGCGCTAGCTATGCTTGTGAGGCACTGTCGCCATGGCACAGAGAGCAGCGTGTATGAAGCAGCAACGAGGGCACTGGATGCTCTCACCCCTAAGCTGCATGCCACACGATCAGCTCTCAGCACAGCCATACAAGATGCTACACCTGCTCTGTACGCAGTGTTCGCGAATGGATCAGGCCTGTCTAATGCTATGACTGGTGGTCTCATTGACAACGATCGTCTCCGTGGCTCCAACACCAGCACTGGTCATGCAGGTGCAGCAGACAGCAGTGGTACTGCAAGTCCTGGTAGTGCAAACAGCAATAGTATTGGCAATGCTAGTGACCATAGCAACAGCGATGGCAGCAACCGCTACGGTAACGGCACCACCAACGGCAACAGCAACGGTCAGCGTAGCACAAGCATCAACACATTGGGATTCAGTATTGGCCCTTCACACCAGACCATCAGCGTTGTTGGCAGCCTGACCAGCAGCAAGACCAGTGTCGATGGCAATGGTCCCGCAAACGGCTTAGGCAACAGCAGCAACAGCAACGGCAACAGCAACCGCAACGGCAACAGAAACAATAGCAACGTTGCTGGCAGCGGCAGCAATGACGGCAACAGCAGTGGTGCAAACATCAATGGCCTTGCTAACGGCCCTAGCATTGGTAGCACTAGAAACGCGCCTAGCAATAGCGATGGTAGTGGCCATAGCAGTAGCATGTACAATGACGCCAACACCAATACCAACACCAACGGCAACGGTGACAAGAACAGCGCCACCAACGGCAACATCAACACTAGCAGCGCTGGTCCAGGCAGAGACAGCGTCAACGGCAAGGGTCGCGGCAACAGCAGCAACACCACAGCTAGCACAAGCGTTAACACAATGGGATTCAGCATTGTCCCTTCACAGCAAACTGGCAGCAACAGCGGTGCCAATGGTAACATGAACAGCATTGGCAACAACAGCACAAGTAACAGCCATGGCATTGGCAACGGTAGGGGTGCTGGCCGAGGCTTGACCGTTCTGGCTCTGTCTGCTGACACCATGTGTTAGTATACTGGACTTGCAGTATCATTTTTAGCAACAGACGGTATCTGGGTGCGTGCTGATCACGCCTCACTGAGTTTCAACGACTGCAGCCTTGCATACTTACATGTGCAAGCGTACCTGCGCATCGTATGCGTCCTTGTGAGGCGAATATCTTGTGCTTCTGCTGCTGTTGACCAAGCTCAGTTCTGCGCTCCTCTTGTTCATACGATACACAGGGTGTGAATGGGATGCAAGCTGGTGCAGCTAGTGGTAGTGGTGCAGGCATGTCACCATCGTCACTGCCTACAGCAAATACTGGCTATGACACCTAGTGCAGTGAGAGCCAAGCCAAGAGCATCAGCAGTAGCATCAACTACAGTGCCATGCAATATACTGACCTTAGGTGAGTGCTGAGCAGCGAAGGGGTGGACAGCTTTCCGCCTGCGTCTCGCATGTCAGCGATGTGTCTTGAGTGTTCAGGTGTCCCACATACCCATGCGCTGCACAGCGTGTTTGTTTCCTATACACGTTTGTCTCTGTGCACAGACAGCGCTCACTCACTAGTATCAATGACATTACGACATTATCTGACCACAATATACTTTTACTACGTCCAACATCTCAAACCAAACGAGAGTGCTGGACGATAGCGCAGGCTCGCATTGGTTGTTGTGCATCAGCTGCGCATGTTGCTTGACGTTGATTGCTGTGCCTGTTCTCCACTACGCTATCTGCAGGCAAGCCGGCACCACCTATCACAGTCAAGCCGCCATCTGACAGGACCCGAGCAGCTAAGGCTAAATGGCTGCATTATCCCGTTCAAGCGGCAGTCAGCCTGCTAGCGTGTCAGATGAGCCTGAGCAACAGAGAGCTCAGCAAGGTTGCGCACGCGCACCTCAGACACCAGCAGCAGTAACAGCCAAAGCAACGGCAACACCAGCAACAGTTGGAGCAACACCTGCACAAGCAACGGCAATACCAGCAGCAGTCACAGCAACACCTACAGCTATGGAGACAAGAATGCCTGCACCAGTGCAGACGCCGGCTGCACAGGCAACAGCAAAAGCAAAAGCAACAGCAGCAACACCACGGATGTCGAGGGTCATTAGAGCACGCAATCGCCTTAGGAGGACTGCAACAGCTGGAATCAGCTCACGCAACAGTGATACTATGAGCACAGATGACAGCGCTGATGAGACAAGCGATGATGACATCAGTCAAGGGGATCCAGATCAGGATGTCCAAGATGAAAGGGTAGATGAGCTTGCTGCCATCTTGGACAAGCTACAACTTGATCAAGAGCCTTCAGCAGCACCTACATCATCAACAGCTGGTACGTGTCACACTTTATAAGCAGTGCTGTGCTGTCTCGTTCAGTCAACGCTGTGGAGTGTAGCGTTCTACATGACGATCATAGAGCACAGAATCTCAGCCCGACTGAACGTGCACGCTCTCTCCTTGTGTCTTGGTGCACGCATGCGTCTTAGCGTGCCCTGTTGTGTTAGTCTGCTTGTCATGACTCATTCCCGCTCATTTAACACACCTTGTGCATGCATTACACAGGTGCAGCAGCAGAGCAAGCAAGCCAAGCACCATTGGCTATAGAAGCACCTGCTATGTCAACAGCTATCGTCTCTCGCCTGACATCTACAACTGTACCTGCAGCAACATCAGTCGCAGCAGCAGCTGTGCCTGAAGTGGACTCTGCTGCATCACGGTCTTTGGTTGGAGCAGTTCAAATGCCTGCTACAACAATACCTCAGCAGCATGATGGACAGAGCGGTACAGCACAAGGTGCACCATCAACAGCATCAACATCGACACCAGCAGCAGTCACTACAGATGGTCCTCGTACTTCTAACGTGTCTATGCAAGCACAATCAGCAGCGCCAGCTGAGGCACCAGCATCATTGGCAGCATCCAACCAAAACAATGCAAGTGAGGTCCAAGCTATAGATGCTCCTAATGCAATCTCAGTCAGCATAGCGGCACCAGCGGCACAAGAGCAAAATGATGTGCTCACAGCGTCAAGAGACGAGCAAGGCGTTGCACCTATCGACATGGCTCAACAACAAGCACAAGTAATGATAATTCTCACAATCACATGATCGTCATCGCGAGTCTCTGCGGTGTTAGACGCGCCTTCACGCCTTTGTAATACATGTGCGCCATGGTATCCCTGGCTCTCACTCCCAGTGTTGATGCAATAGCTTCAGCAACGCTGCAGCAAGTTTGCTCGGTGCCTGTCACAAGACGCTTCATCCGTGCATCAGGCCAAGACGTATATTTCGCTCTGTTGGTTCACACATTTCAGCGAGTGTGTGTTCTGTACATGTGAATCTGTGCGTACGTATACGTGCTCTGACCTGTGTCCATCTGTCTTGCGTGCATTATGTATGCAACTGTTGCCGCAGATCACAAGGCCTCTGGCATCAAGCATGGAGCTCACACCGACAGCTAAGCCGAAACTTGTACCTAGCAAGGATGATACAAAGAGTGCAACTGCTGCTGACACTCACAACAATGGCCGTGTGCTTGGGAATGCAAGCTTGGACGATGGTCGTGCAGCTGGTCATGGTGCAAGCGCATCACCAGCAGCACAAGATGCATCCGCACTGCCTACATCATCTACACCAACAACATCAGCAGCAGCAGTAACAGCAGCACAAGCTTCAACACAGAAGCTCGCCCTGTCTAGCGTGAATGGTGAGAGCATCACCTATCATGCAGTGATTGTATGTTTGTTCGCATGTATATCTTCCTGTGCGTTTTGCATAAGACCGATAGCCATGCACCTGCAATATATCATATTCTGTCACGTGTTCCTTCAAGTGTACGTGTACAGATCAATCACCTTGCGTTAGCGTTCAGCAAAACGCGCTCAGTGCAAGCGTTGTTGTCTTGGCGCTGTCAACATCGCCGCACTATGTAGCGTTGCTTGACTTGCCTAAGCTGTCTATGTCTAACGCAGTTTTTGATGCATGTCTATTCTGTCTGTGCTATAGGCGAGGTGAGCAATGCAGCTGCACAGAACACGATGGCAGCATCTAAGCAAGCAAACAGAGGCAAGCTTGCACTGGGCCATGAGACAAGCTCTGCTGACAAGAGTGCAAATGCTAGCAAGATGAAGAGCATCATCAAGGATAACACTAACAATGCAGGTGAAGACTGTTGAGTGCTATCTCATTGCACGACCTTGGCGATGCGATGCGCTCTTACAATGTGCATCGCTCAATGTGCCATACGTATCACCTGTCCAAGCTAGAGTACAGATGCAGCTGCTCTCTCATGTCGCCGAATTGTTTATGCAGCGATGCATCTCTATGTACGAGTGTCTACATCGCGCATACGTTGAGAGCGGATGACGTTTTGACGTGAGCCACGCAATACGTGAGCAATCGCTTCAACAGTCGGTCAGAAGAACTGCACTCGAACAATGTGCGCGTGTATACATCCCTTGACAGCGCGCCAATTGAGCTCTTTGTCTCACAGTGCTTTATGTGTGTGGCTGATTCGTTATCCTATGTGTTTGCTTTGTGTCTTCGTAGGTGCACCTACCCCTGATGCTTGCAGCAACGACAACAGGACACTGAGTACTGGCACAGTGAACACTGACGCTACAAGCAATCACAACAATTTTGGTGCTGCGTCTAGTGGCCTTAATATGAATGGTGCTAGTGGTGCTGGTCAAGCATCAACAAGTCTATCGGCAAACAAGCCTGCCTCAAGTGTGAATGCAAACCCAAATGGTGACACGAGCGCATCAAACACAAGCGCAGTCTCTAAGCCAACACTTGAGATGCCTGCTCACCCCTATGTGTTTGGACCAGTGCAACACAGTGATGGTGCTCCTAATGGTGGCATGACTGGTGGCGAACAGCCTTCACTGCTTGGACATGGGCTGCTTGGTCAGCATGCAAGCAACAGCACTCCACCATCAGTGACAGCAAACAACATCCTTGGCTTTGGCGTTTCAACATTGCAAGTGCATGCTCAGTCATCACCAAATTGCACCAGTACAACACCGACACCCTCAGGTGCTGTTGATACAATGAGTGGGATGCATAGCATGCAGCAACAAGCTCATGCACAGAGTGAGCACACTTTTTGTTTCAGGCCCCTAGCAGTGTCATCACGCCAAGCAGTTTCAGCGCTCTGCCTGCTGCTGGTGGTATGAAGGGCTACAATGCAATGGACTTCAATCACAGCAGCGGCAACAGCTATAGCAACAGCAACAGCAACAGCAACAGTGCAATGTCCAACCTTGGTGTGACACAGCAGAGGGCCTGTCTACCTATCAGCACACCCTTTGCAAGCACACAGCAGCCACCATCAGGCTTTGTGATCCCTGAAGCATCGCATGGCGGCATGCACAACGGTAAGCAGCCATCGCACACGTGTTCCATGTCAGTGTATCCGTTTTGCTCAGTCATCACATGATGTCACATCACGCGTACTCCAGTCAAGTTGACGCACGCTACATGCTTGCGCGTAACACGTATGCACAAATCTCCAAGCCCCCATGCAAGCTGCTGGACGTTTCAGTGTACACTGTGGCTGGTGCTAACATCTTGCGCATCTGTTTGCTTGCATCGCGCATGTCTTTATGACAGGTGCAGCATCAACATGGCAGCAACAGCAGCCACTACCTAGCGCATCTGTCAAGAGCAATGCATCTGTCCCCATTAACGATGTATGTGATGAAGAGTCTGAGAATGAGTCTGATGACGCCATGATCACTACAGGTACATCGAGAGACAAGATACTCGATGCATGCATGCATGCACACGCTTTGTGCCCTTTTGATTGTGACATCTCAGCGCATGGTCAGGCCAAGATGCTTGACACTGCTGCGCCTGAGCTATCGTCACTGCTTGCGTGTTGGTGTCGTCTCTCATTGCAACTGTACTGTCTTCGCACAGCGCGGGGTTCGTGTGATGATTGCCGACAGAGATTGAACATGACGTCTTGCGCATGCCTTGCACGACTGAGCGTTGTCGTCAAAGCCCGCTTGTATAGGTGAATCATCCCCCTGCGTATATGTCAGCGTGCTGATCATGTGTGTATGTGCTTGCTACGCTCTGTGTGTTTGCTGTTGACAGACAAGTCAGAAAGGCGCATAGTAAAGGTCAAGAGACCATGTGCGCTGCAGCCTCAACAGCAACAACAGCAGCAACAGGCATCGACTTTCGGTCAGCAACAGAACCATCAACAGCAGCAGCAGCAACAGCAGCAGCAACAAGCACTCAGCTGCGGACAAGCGCCTGCATATGGCACTCTAGGCTTTGCTAATGCACCTGTGACAATGCCATCTGGATCTGTCTTCATGTTCTCCGCTCCAGACTACCAGAAGCAACAGCAGCAACAACAGCAACCGCAGCAGCAGCAGCCACAAAGCATGCTCTCCAAGCCTAATGCTTCATTCATGAACAGTAGGATCGTGCATGGCAGCGGTGGCAAGTGGAAATCATTGAGCATGGCTACTGCAGGCGCACAGAACATCGACAACAACACCACTATCGATAGCAATGAGTACAAGGCAAGCAGTGAGTCCACTGCATATAGCGGCTTTGGTGTGCATAGCAGCAACAATAGTGCTATCAACAGGTTTGGTGGAAACACACTGGGCATGCACACAAGCAACAGCTATGATGCACCTCAATATGGCACACCATTGCACCCTCAGCAGAGTAGCAGAAGCGATTCTGAGTCAGATAGTGACTCGCATGATTTTCATGATCATGATGATGCTATGAGCGATTTTGATCATGACAAATCAACGCATGTCAGACGCAGACGCAAGCTTGACCTGTCAATCAATGGTGCCGATAGCCACAACAACAGCCACAGCCACAATGCTAACAGTGGTCAGGTCCTTCCAGTCATGGAGTGGACCTTTGGTGATGATGCTAACACGAACAGGCACAGCTCGAATGGCTCTTTGCCATTGCATGATCTTGCTGTTGATGATGCTAACAACAGTCTTGATGCGATGCATGACCTTGGCTTCGGTGCACTTGACTCACCTGCTAGCAGTGCTGCAGGATTCGAGTTCCTGCAACACAGCACACCTAAAAACAGAAATGGCGCATGCAGGACCAGACTGGTTCGATGATGCACAGGCTACACACGATGCACAGGATTTTGACAACAGAGCGGCACCTGCATCACCTACAAACTCCCTTATGCTAGGTGCGATTGGATCAGATCAGGACCTGAATGAGCGTGGGCTTGCAGCATGCAATCTTGATGAGAGTGTCCTTGAGCTAGGTGGTGATTTCTGGCAGGTGTAGTTTACTGCAGCAACACCATCAGCAGCAGCATCAACAGAAGCAGTCTTGAGCGGCAATAACACCAGGTCGATCGGTGCAGCCGTATACCCTCAAGCTAGCAGGTACTCATCATATCATGGCGATTGATGTGCATATATACTGTCTGCAAGATGCAATGCGATGTGCCTCGTTCTTTGCTTATGTCGCCTAGCTCGCTTCTCTGACAGTGTATCACGTGATGTCATAGCGTATGACCTGAGCCGCACGCGTGGCAAAGCTCCTGTAGTATCGTTTGTTTGTGCTTGATGCAGCGGCATCACTCGGTTTCGATTGACATACACAGGACACTTGTATGTCTACATCAATTGCGGTGCATGTTCCTCACATGCAATGTTGCGTGATTTTGTTGCGTTGTGTACCATGATCACAGAGCCTTGGAGTGAACACGTGGCTATGGCTCAACATCGACAGCCACCCATGCACGTGCACACCCACACGGACCCATACACACCCACGCCCACACACCACCCATGAGATAGCAGTCACTGGACTGTAAGCAGAAGTACGCGATGTGCACCCGCACGCGCATGACAAACGGTAACAGCGTTGCACAGCAACGACATTAGCAAGACAGCCTGATTCACAGACAGCATGATGGCTAGCGCTCAAGATATGAACACCGACCACTGTGCATGCAAATGACAATAGCACTAGCAGTTGCTTGCCTTCACGATGATGAGTTGGTCTCACAGTACGCCTGCACTGGGGAGTTCGATCGCATCAGCGGCTCACAAACGTATAGTCTGGATATGAAGCTTGCGCGAATACACAGCCAGTTGTGCGAAAGATAGTGCACACTTCTGTGCTCTTTTGACAAGCTAGCTGTGCGGAACATGCGATCATTCAAATGAAGGCGACAATGTCTACGATCAGGCACGACTGCACTGCAGCCAAACAGTCTCACATGCTAGTAGCAAAACTGGTTGCACATGCCTCAAAGCTGTGCAACCAGAAAAAATGCACGCGTACCCGAAAGGTGCGCACATGTGCAAAGCGAAGTGCAACATAGCAAGCACATTTCAGAGGTGTGCACAAACAAGTTGCGTGCACAACAATCGCAAAGAACGGATGCTGCATACCACAGCGGCGAGCAGCACTAAGCAAAGCTCGTACACAACAGATACAGATGTGTGGTAACATAAACCGCAAGGTTTGTAGTGTTTTTGTTGCTGTGCATTGCACTGTGTCGTATATGTGCGTGCTGTGTCGCACAGTCTCTACCAGATACACTGTCGTTTCACAGGCAGCCTTTTTGTCCTTCAACCACTAGCTCTGTGTGTCTTCTTGTGAGTATGCATATACAATTGTGACGCTGCCAGTACGGCTTCAAAGTGGCGCACTACATAGTTTGTCGATGCTGGCAAAAGCACCTGTTCGGCTTCACTTCACATCGCGCATCACAGTCCTGTAATTTGCTATGTGCACGCGCGCACTCGTGCGCTGCTGTGTGATCAGTAGGTCAATAGTGGGTCGTTCAGCGTGATTTGTTCCAGGTTCGATCCTGTTCATCATGTGCTACTCTGGCTCGCACAAGCTGTCCAATAGAACATGCAGAACATGCCCACAAGAAGCTTGGCCTGATGCCGCCTCTCTCGCATCAAGAGTCAGAGCTCTGCATAGACGCGGGGGTATATGTGCCCATGATGTGCTTTCGAGTGATGAACTCAGTGAGGGTTACTTTCCCAGGTCAAGGTCCACAAGAGCACTATCCCGTTTCCCAGAGATGTAGATGCTCTGAAGCGCTGAAATTTCAATTCCCTCGAGTGCTTCAAATGAGTGCTGTGCTAATGCGGTCTGCAGTGTGTACTCAGCAGCAGCTGGTCGGTCAAGAAGTGAGTTGCAGCATCACTTGAGCAGGTGCAGCATCTGATCAGCTCACTTGGACAACAGTTCGGAAGCCTTGCATGCGTCAAGCCTCTGGCAACTGTCAAGAGGGGGTATGCAGCATATTGTACTGTAGTGCGTGTCGACAGAGCCCGTGCGCCTTGACGCTGGAAAAGCAGCATTGCTGCCGCTCCTGTCGTCCTGAGCACATGAAGCCGTTGACGCTCTCCCATGATAGCTCAAGCAGCGATGGTGACAAGGCCAACAACGTGTAACGCCAAGACAGTGAATGCAAGTCACTAGACTAGTGAAGGACATGATCGCCAAACACCACGTCGACTAGACAGCATGCCGGAGTTCGCTCACCTCAGTCCCTCATTAACAAGCTGACCAGCGTCAGGGAACACACGCCTTCCTGCTGCATCAAGATCAGGCGAAGGCCAGTGGAGGTACCAGGCTTAAACAACTTCGCTGTTGCTGTTGCATCCTGCTGTGGCTGACGCACTTCAGCTCACGCCGCGAAAGGACCTCAGAGACACCCCTCAAGCTGGAAGTGTTGATGTCGATCGGCTGACAAAGATTGAGCAGTCTTTCAGCCAAACTTGAGCCCTGTGACGCGTCATACGCTGCTGCGTGGATCGCACATACCGTCTCGTGAGCAGACATCTGTCTCCATCCCGCGAACATGCATTGCATCATGTGAGACTCCCAGCCACCAGTGCAGCCTGGTGCAGATGCCGCGGCCTAGACCTTTCAATCCTTGAGCTATGATCTGTCGATTTGTCTCTAGCAACGATAGAGCAATCGCTGCTGCTTGGTCCCAAGCTTCACAGAACACATCACGTTCCAGTCGAGTGCGGGCCGTTGAGCCCTGCCACTCACATCGCTGCTATATGAATGTCTATGCGCACGACCTTCGAGCAGTGAAAAATGATGCGGTCGTCGAGCACCTGCATCTCACTATAGCAAAGTCGCCGTTGAGATCCGCGATGGGCCGAAACGAAGCATCAGCTCACGCAGCAGTCATCACAGCAGCACTGAAACACATCCGCGCTATCAGCAATTTTGGAAAGCTCACACTCAGCCCCTGTGCGAAGTTCGATCTTATGCCTCAGCTCGAGCTTCCAGTAGGCACAGTACAGCAGCTGTGTGACCAAGTCGAGTGGCGTAGGCAGCATGGGTTTCTGCCTGATCTGCAGAAGCAGCACTATCGATGCTACAGTGCACTATCGCACCCAACAGTGATAATCCCACAAGCTATCCCCCCGAGGGTCATCAATAGGCTGCGCACACAGACACTGCAACAGCGGATGCCTGATCTTGACACTACAGCTCACATGGAGCATCAACAAGACACACAGCAGTGGTATGACACTCTGAACGTCAGCAGCAGCAATGCGCATCGCTGTTACAAGACAAGCTTATATGCAGCAACAAAGATCAGCAAGCTGCAGCAACAGCAGCTGCAAATCGAGGGGGACAGCGTGTAAGATTGGGCGCCGTCAGTCTCAGCTCCGATCCTGTGATACTGCTCAGTCATATGCTGCGAGGCGTACCTGCAGCTGTCGAAACCCAGCTACAGGGCGCTGATGGGCCATCACACAAACAAGACACAGCATCCTCGATACTTGCACCTGCTGAAGTGCGGCAAATACTGGCTGACTCACGACTGTTGCGAGCAGAGCTTGGCGTTCCAGGTCATCCAGAGTGCGCTATTGGACATGGATCTCTGTTGTCAGAAGGACTGTCAGTACGTGAGCTTGCCGTACAACAACTACAGGCATCGCGGGCTCTCAGGGCTGCGCTCGCGGAACGATATTTTGCTGACTGTGCAAGCTGAAACAACAAGCAGCACAGTCACGATTCCGTGGCTTTATGACGCTGTGCGAAACCTGCTCGCAATGAGAGTTTGGTCTTCGCAGCGCACGATCAGGATACCTCTTTAGCGCTGTGTTGGCAGGGTACAGTGGCGCTGAATGGGCAGGACAGCAGGTGGACTTGCTATGCTATGATTGCTCATCAGAATTCACCTGAAGACATATGCTCTATTGGTCAGCTGGCGTCCAAGTGCGGCTGTTGCAGTTGCGGTTCAGCTAGCTGACTAGCTGAATTCAATACTGACTGCATAGAGATAAGCAAGCTACATGAACAGATGGTCGTATTGATGGCAGATGTGTGAGCGGTGCTAGGCATGGCATGCGCTGATTTGGCGGACGTATAACGTCAGACGTTTCAAAGTCTTGCGTTAAGCTTGGGGAACACGACTAGACGGGGATTGTAACGTGATTACCATCACTGTGACTGTTGCTGCAGTAGCTTCAGAGACAGATGCACTTGAAATATCAAAGCTCGACAGTTTGTAGTGAACCGGAAGCAGAACGCGCGGATTCTTAGGATCAGAAGGGCAAGTGAAAGCATGGTCAAACGACCTGTCACACTCACAGGCAAGTACATCCCCCATCAAGCGGTACTCTATTATGTTTGTTACAAGACGTGGTGCCCATCCACTCGCAACAGCAGGCGGACGTGTCTCAATCAGTAAACACAATTTCTTGCATATCTGACAACGAGCACGCAGCCTCTGTTTCCAAGTCTGATTTCTTGACGCTCGCCTCTGCCGTATCCTCCCTTGCTTGTGTTCACGCCTTCATGACGCTGTGTGTGTCCGTTACTCAAGGCTCTTACGCGGCTGATGTTGTTGCTGTTGCCCGATGTTCATACTCGCGCGGCGAAACGCTCCCTGCAGCGCGTTGCTCGCCCATGCATCCTTTACAAACTCATTTACGTCATTCGCGTCATATTTCAATCCTTTGCTGCTAACATCATTGTTCGCTTGATACAGTGCAATGCCTTTTGACATGGCAGCAGCTGCTGCAGCGGCTGCGTTTACGTATGGATCATCAGTCTTGTCATCTGATTGCGCAGATGTGACAGCGTCTTGCACATCACACCACACAGTCTGTAGCTGCGTAAATGTGCTCTGTATCTCTTGTGCGACGCTCTGAATCCTTGCTAGCTCCTGTGGCGTCAGACAAGCAAAGCAAAGTGCACAGACATCCTTCAGCTGTAGCGTTGACGCACAAACGTGTCATCAAACAACACGCGAGGTCTTCGTGTTGTGGCGCATACTCGCAAGGTTCGTAGATTACATATTTTGGCGTGCTTACGTTTGGTCTGCGCCTATGCTTGTATACCCAGCTATGTATGACTAATCGTGCGAGTCAACGCACATGCGCATACAAGACAAAAGCACGCCCCAGTGACGTGCGTATTGCACATGCTCAGCTTTAGCACTAGAACATGTCTGCAATGTATAGTACACTGATTTGGGTATATGGGTGTGACTGAAACATCAATTCCTGTTGTATTCTCACCGCTGTGCTGACGTCTGCCTCGGCGTTTGCAGCCTGTCTGATGGGTGTCATCGCACGCTCAAGGTCCACGCTTTTGTCGCGCACACTGCGCAGCTCAGTCGCAAGCCACTGTACCCGTTGCATCTGGGGGTCTTCACTTAACTTATCCTGCTTGTTAGACGTGCTTTCAGTGTCATCAAAGCTAGATCTGCCATGCTCAGTTGGGTCAGCTATAGCATCAAGTTTTGTGATCAGCTGAGGCAGCACCGTTTTCAGTACAGGTCCATAGTCTGACCATATCTGTCGTACGTAGGAATACGGTAACAGCATAGGGGTTTAGTCAGAGAACGTGCAGAAGGTGTGCACGTGCATGCTAGACTACTTGCACATATGTTGTACACAGTTTGAGTGTGTCGCATAACGGTCTAGCACTGACAAAGCGAAGTGCGAGGCAGCCAAATGGTCAGACACATCTGAAGAGCAAGCTGACTGTGCTTATTGCACAAGGCTGAGAGCGTAACCGCTGCGCGACCACTGCACTCCCATAATGCTGAGAGGCCGCGCGCAAGTCAGTGCGCGTGCAAGGCAGAGAGCGGCACACCCATACCTATCTACACTGACATCGCAGAACAAACTTCACAGAGTGTGATGATCACTACCTGCACGACATGCGCTCTGTACGCTGCAGTGTCAGGCTGTATAGCCACAGCATACGCGTCTCCTTTCTTGGGCTTGGCTGGTGGTCGATAGACTGATAGATCCCACAGTAGTCGATCACTGTTTTGCAGAGCCAGTGCTGCTGTGATTTGCTCTGGGGTGCTGTTTTTTCTACTCTGCGTTTGATTGGCCAGCTCCAATGCGTCTGCAAAATGCATCGCTGAGACCTGCGCAGTAACGTTGCCAGCATGAGTAACAAAAAGTCACTCCATTTCCTTGCAGCCGCGTTAGTGTTTGAAAGCATGACGTATCTGTGCACAGCCTACCGCAGATTCGTGTGTGTTCTCTGTTCACAGACTCTCGCTTGGTTCAATTGTTGGATCGCATGCTGCAGAGATGTGATTGACTGTGTACGCACTGTCAAGCATGCGTAACGTGCGTGTCGCGCGAGAATGCACTGCAGCAGTATCACAGTGTGATGGGACACTTAGTAAGTGATGATATATCATTGAGTAACCTGCAGTGAATGCTCCTCAGGAACCGCAGCATTAGGACCAGCGCGCTGCACAAATGCAGCATCTACAGCTCTGCATTGTTCCAGACTAGACAGCGGCCCTGTGATGATGCATGCAAGCATACACAAGCACGTCAAAGTGCACATCTGAGCTGATTCCTTCAAGTAAAAGCTGACTGTTCAGGATCGTACAGAAGGTCCCCGATGCGTACGGAAGCTTGACGCTTGTGAGGCACATGCAGCCCTGCTAAACACGCTGCAGAACTAATTTGCACACGAGAGAGCTAACTTCCAAGAAGAGCAGTTCACGTTAGAGGTGCACATGTAGCGTTACAATTGTCTCAGCACTATATTTCCAATATCAGTGCTAGTGTTATGTACTGAAGGACAGGTGCTGTCCGCAGCTTTCAGTGCAATAGCGCATTGGTGCACTTATCCGTCATGTAACCGCAATCACGAAAGAGACACGCCATGACGGCACTCGACCCATCTACGCTGTATGACTGTGGGAGTAGCAAGTGCTTACCATCATTAGCGCCGTCACTGGCAGTGTTGAGACTAGCAGCAGCAGCAGATGCGAGCTCTATCCTGTGCTCTCTCAGTGTTGACCAGTGCACCATACATAGCCATAGCAGCTCATCAACGTCTACTTCACATGCCTCCCCGCTACGGCTTGAGAGTAGACTTACACTAGACAGCAATTTGCCTGTGACACAAGAGACATGAATACATGACCGTTGGGTCACATGCATTTTTGTGCTTATCATCTATGCGCGCAGCAGCTACGTGCGCATCTGCTAGTCTTGATGCCTAACGTACATGCGGAAGGAAGCCTTGAAAAAGAATCAAGGGGTGACTTGATTTCCGCGTACTAACCCTTCTCCGACCATATCATATCGAACAAACGCCAAACAAACTGAATAAAGATAAGTAAGGGCCCAATACCGTAGCTGAGCTGTACAGATGGTATGGCGCCTATCCCAGTGTTTGCTGTTGCTGTCGCAGTGCTACCGTTGTTGTTGCTGCTGGCGGTCGCAGTCACTGTGCTCTGTCTGGGGTTGATTGCACTGACTCGGGAGCTGCTACTGTTGGTTGTTGCTGCTGTTGTGGCTGCTGTTGTTGTTGTAGAGGCTGATGTTCGGGTTAAAGGAGCATCATCTACAGAGCGAATAGCGCTTGCCTGCTCAAAGAGACTCCTCACCACTGCAAAAGCCACCTGTTTACACGCAAGCATTCGCACACATACGTGCACCTGATCACATTGGCTGTCGTCACGGCAAGAACACAGCGCAGAGCAAAGTCATCCGCTTATTAAAACGGCAATAGCAGCCGACCCCTTGACAAGGCAGCGTATCGCAGCGCATTTGCATGACACTGGTCAATCACAGAAGTTACGCTTGCAGTCCCGTCGCTTGATACACTGCAAGCTTGCCCAGTTTGTTGCATCATGGTATCATGGTGAGAGCACATGTGCAGGCACGCCTTTGCGATCGGCTGCTTTCTCGAGCATTCACGGATGTACAGCATGTAGGAGCTAGTGATCTAGATTAGTGACGCAGATTCGCATTTGAATGAGGAACACAAAGGCTTTTTGACGCACCTCTTCGCTTTCGCGCCAGAAGTGTTGGCCACGGGCAGGGTCTGTAGCTGTGCATCGGAACAGAGGTACAGAAAGTAGACCCCCGCTGCTGTTCATAGGCTCGACGGGTTGTGCGAAAAACTGCTGAGTGTCTCGTGTAGAGCTAGCAAAGCCGTCTTGTGACGCTGTTGCTGCTGCTGCTGCTGCTGCTGCTGCTGCTGATGTTGTCGCTGTTTCTGCTGCTGTTGCTGCATTATCTACTGATGTTGTTACAGGCTCTACTGACGTGCTGCTAGACGATGCAGCGGCGTCCAACTGAGCGTTGAGAAGTTTTGCTGCCTCATGTACAGCACGCTGCTTGTGCACCTGTGATAAAATTTCATAATGCAGGTGCAGTACATGACATGACAAGCACGTGCATAGGCGTTTGTCATGGATGTCCACTCATGAACAGATAGTGCACCGAATCGTAGAAGCTCTATTGGCTGAGCTGATCAGTGTTCCGCTTTCACATTATGCCATGCTCCGTCCCTTATTCGCGCAAGGCAAGCTGGAGCAGGCAGCGTACATTCTGGTCAAGCAAGATGGCCACCTATTGTATGTGTCAGGCTGAACCGATGCGCTGCAATGTTGTACAGAACAGTGACACGCGTGCACTGTTCCACCTCATGTGCAAATAACTCTGGTCTCAAGCTTGTACAGCAAACGCATCACACAACAAGGCAAACTCGCGATGAATGATGGCATATTTGAAAGATGAATGCATACTTTGTCTCACCTCTTGTATAGCTTTGAGGTAGAAGTCCAAGCTCTCACTGGGTGAGCGTGACCCCTGAGCACTCAACAATTCTGCATCACGGCGGGTCTCACCAAACACGCAGCCACTCAACGCTGCAAAGACTCTACATCGCGCTACACCTGAGACATTCAACGCGTGATCCAGCGAACAATCATTTCATCGTTATTGATGCCGCTTGTAATCTTCACAAGATGTACACTACATCCGTGCGAAGTGCCGACTGTGTCTACGGCAAAACACTTCGCGCTACGGGATAACAGACTTCATTTCCGCAGAAAGGCCGCACATCATGAGCCATGGAGATTGTGATCACGTGATGCCTACCTGTTGTAGCATTCTGTACCCCCGCAAGTACAGCAACATTGCAGTACAGGTCATGCAAAAGCCTCTCTGCAATGCTCGGCAAGCCCCAGCGTTGCAGGAACAGCGCATAGGCAAAGCGAGGTAGATCTGCGGCACTGTTAGCAGCTTTTGCAACCCGCTGCTGAGAAAAATTGTTAGAGCTGCAGGGGCCTGTTTCTGTCATCTGTGATGGCCATGATGATGGCTGATTGAGGTGAAGATTGCGCGCAGTGATCTCCCACTGTAGCCGTTGTGTCAGCACCTGTGCATGCATGAGCGAAGCGAAAGACATTACAGAGCACTTAGTTAATAAGGTATCATGATAATCTGACTTAGAAGATAAGCACTGTACGCGCAAGAGCCATCCATTTGTGTGCTCTCAGAGACGGGCATGTAATACGAGGATGTAATCTTTGTCGACGATGTGCGAACATGCCCGTTTGTCTTTGCAACACATCAACGCAGCTAAAACCTGCGACAAGACAAATCTTCAGGGGCTTAATGTTGAAGTCCCCGTATCACTACATAAAGCTTCAAGCATAGCTTAAATCACGGCTCACCTCAGCGATGAGCTGTTGTGTCCATGCTGGGGGTCTAAGGACTCTCCTTGTGATCAAAGACCCCCTCCCTCTTAGGTAGCCTGGTCGCACCAAGCGCAAGCCTGATAGTGGTATGCAGCACTTCCGTGACAGCAACTGCCGCCATGCTATTTGGATCTGTGTGTGACACGAAGATTTGTGCGTATATCATGCAACCAACGGCGCGTGGTGTGGGTGCAGCCTCACATCGTGTGCAAAGGCTAAACAATCATGCAGTCAGCAGGACCACACCAATCAAGACGACAAGCGCAGAGCACTGAAACGTCATACTGATGGGCATTCAGAAGCGTAATCACACGTAGTGCCTTCAGAAAGACGTACCCTGGTAGAGGCTAGTTTGGTCCTGAGTTTGGCAATTGCATCTGCAGCTCTCTGGTTTGGGTTGCTGATGCTTTCTACGCTATCAAAGAAGACCCCCTCCAGTGCATTCAATTCTTTTTCTGCTGCTGCTACTGCCCAGTCACCATGACCTGCAACACAAATGACAATCAAACCCCGAGTCAAGAAAGATGCACGTGTCATGTACCTGTGTACGTGTGTCGAGAGCACTAGCACATGCACTGCGGTCAGCCTTAGGCCATTATCTGCAACGAACGGATGCATCAGGCTGCATGCACAGATGGCACTGGTGACAGATACTGCTTGTCAATCATTATAGCGCAGCTTACTCGTGCACTGAAGTTGACCTGCAATTTTACCGCACGGCCGTGTACACACACACCACCGCCATGCACTGAATTATCTTGCAGATCTTCAAGAAGGTGTACACGCACAGAGGTATACACTCGTGTACACACAAACCAGTATTTCAATGAGTATTTTACCTGTACCTGCAGTGATAGCAGTTGTATGTTGGAATGCAGCAGGCCCGCTCTCATGTTTGAGGGTCCTGATGTGATAGAGCAGACCAAGTAACCGCCGATAGGCAGCTAGAGGGCGTGTGCCATCACGATCCAGTACACTGAAACCATCTGCGCTCCATGGTGTATCACGTGTGCAGCCTGTTGTTGGCCGTCCAGCCATCTCTAGCTCACACTGTAGGCACCAGATTACAGCGCAGAAATTCACAAACATTCACGCCAATGCCTACCTCACACTATGGAAAGATATAGGCCACGACCGTAGTTATACGCAAGCATCTAAATCGTACAGTTGCTGCAGTAGTCACCGCTGTCATTGATGAGTACATTGCGGTCGACCTCTAGGTGAAGACATGGAAGCACGAAACGTCACAGACTTCGCACAGGTGAAATGTTGTGGTAGGATACCATGGACGAGCGTCTGACGTCAAGCGAGGTTCACAGACTCACACATGAACAACGAGCTGATACATACGGCAGCTTTGCTGAATATGACACCTGCAACGAGCATGCTTTCAGAGTGCATGTTTGTTCGGGCATATCAGTCCTTGCGCATCAGCTCACGTCAAGGTACGTAGCACCCGTTTGACAAGGTGTTTGTGTTCAGCCGTATACCTCAAGTGTGTTCTGGGCTCTTGTCAGCTTAGAGCATGCTGACTCAGGTAAGCCCGCCTTGACTTGCTCCACAGCAGGCTGTTATAACAGAACAAATGCAGCACAGCAAGTGCAAAATAGCACATGAAGTTCGATACACCCTGGGCAAGGGGGTACTTCTCAGTGTCATCAAGAACGAGATTACCCTGGTGTCTGCGGCGACCATAGTGCATCCCCTGGAACGCAGTGATAGCGTGAGGTGTGATTCACCGTTCAACTGTATAGGTGGGAAAAGAGAAGCGATGCTGGATGTGAACCTCATCTGATACTGTCTGGGAAGTGAAGCGCCTCGTTGCGGCTAGCATATGCATGCCAGTATCAATGCATGCCAGTGACAGCTACAGACAGAGAATGGCAATGCACCCACCTCAAGGCATGTGTAGTGACGGTGAATCAGAGCCCCCAACTTCGCTCTTTGCGTTGTGGACATGGACATGGACACACTGTTACGATCAGCAACCCGTGCAGGCATGTGTGCTGGTAGTTTCAAAGCATTGCCAAAGAACTGCCCCCTCTCTGCTGCTGCTAGGAACGCCTGAAATTCAGATGCGGAGATTACACAAAATAACATGAAGGTGTTAGCGAACAGAGTCCTGGGAACGCATGACGCAGACGGTTGGAAGTATCCGGTGTGCATATCACGCAATCGGAGCAGGAAACACAGACAGCGCGAGCAAGACCGAGCTTGCATGACTACAAGCAAGGCACACAAATGGCACTGTCTTTGTCAATGTCCCAATGAGTATGCTGGAACAGCCGATGCAGCCGTGCTAACACTCAGATACTCCAAGTAGTAGCCTGTTTGAGGCACAAGCTCAATAGCGGATAGACTGTTGAAAGTACAGCTCACCTTGAAGTCCACCCCAGCAGCACCAGCGATCAAAGAGCCACTGCTTGCAGACTCAGCATAGCCATTACTGCTGCTACCACCGTTAGCATTCACACTAGCAGCATTCTTCAGCCGCGCAGACTTGATCTGAGCCTGTGAGGCATGCAACTGAGCATCCTCATAGGCATCACGATAAGCTGCTGCTGCTTCAGACACAGTGATCTCTGGGTGCAGAGTGCGCGCTATGGCCAGGAACTGTGGCAGATCCACCGTCACTGGCTTGTCACCCTGCTGTAGCATCACAAGACGCACGAGCGTACAAGAACAAGTCAGCATACGTCGGTGTATTGCGTGTAAGGGACCGTGGTGCGAGGAAACGATGTTTGTCGACATGGGAGTTCAGCAGGTCAAACGAGTGTTGTACTGCGCGCAGATGCAAGCTAGACTCGTACTTCCGGCAGTATCTGCTCATGAAGACGCGAGGTTCAATCGGGTATAGGTATAAGTGATGTGCATGCTAGCGATATGCACGTTCTCAAAGTAACGTGCATACCTCAGTGAGTGCATCATAGGTGAGCTCTCCAGTGGTAGACACAGCAGATAGACTTCTCGCTAGTGTAGTGCTAGAAGCAGATGCTTTTGCTGTTGCATTTGCTGTCTCAAACATGAGCCGCACTGCTGACTTGCGGTTCACCTGCAGGGCAAACGGCAACAGCCGACATACGCATGGAGAGACAGAGACGGTCAGAGGGAGAGTCATATGTACCCAAGGAATCAGTGCAAGGAATGGCAGCTGCACATGGCGGAGCATAACAGCCGAGTGTAAGCACTGAAGTGTAGAAATTACCGCAGTTAAGTCACAGGACAGATTTTGCAATGCGCGCATGCCATCGCTAGAGACATATTTCGCAAGCTGAAACTTCCAACAAAACGCCTGCATGTATACCACAACGGCTGCTGAGACCTGTTGTACGGTGCTACGTAATGCACGACATGGCGTGCAGTTCACTCGAAAGTCACTGTATCTAAACGCGAAAGAAAGTGTTTTGCTGATGGTTCGCTTTTGCTGATGGTTTGCCTGGAATACGCATACAGTATCTGCGGTAGCCGGCTAAAGGGGCGCGCAAGCCCACCGTGAGTATAGCCGTGAGTAAGGTATATGCATTTATCATAGTGACCATATACCTGCTCCTCTTTGTAGTGATGTAGCAGAATCCGCAGCACCAAGAACAGATCCACACAGCCTGAGACTGTATTCGCTGATGACACACTAGTTGCTGCACCAGTATTGCCTGCACTGGATGCAGCTGTAGAGGGGTCCTTACTGCCTACAGTAGGTGATGATGTCAGAGTGTTAGCGATTGTTGCAGAGTCCATGCGCCCTTCTGTTGTCACTGAGATGGCCTTGATCGCCCCTAGCACCTATGGTTTAACGTTACACAATGACACAGGTACCTTGTTGAATGTTCACACACTTACGCTCGGGCATCTGCATAGCCACCCACAATTTGGCTTGGCTTGATTAAGTATGCAGTGACAAGTAAGACGCCATACTGGTTCTGTCTTGTTGCATGCTTGATCATTGAATTCTTCCTGTACTGACATGTGCGCGTGTCATGTATCATGAACTATGGCGGTATGGCTGTACCGAAACCGCAAGGTTTCATACGTGAAATGCCATGCAGTGCAACATGCATGCATGCACACACGCACCTGTTCCCTCTGTTCCACCAAAGCTTTTGAGAGCATGTGTCGTGCAGCTGTCATTGCATCTTCAGTCGGGACCCAAACAATCTCAGCACCAGCGGCAGGTCCAGCAAAAACTGCAGATCCTATAGCAGAACCATTTGTTATAGTATTTACACTAGTTGCACTGGACATGCCGCGCTTCAGGACTGGTGCAGTGCCTGTTCGGAACAGTCAGCATTGAGCAACATGAGTCACAAAAAAGATGTAGGGTAGGGAACGTGTGAGCGGACACGCAGGGGCAAGATGTTGACAGTCTACAGTGGCAACATCCACGCTGCGGGATCTGAACCGCGAAGATTAATGCAGCTGCTTCATTGA
>CAXIVC010000150.1:15000-33215 GCA_964035585.1 Polytrichum formosum | reverse complement strand
TCGCTCACAATTGCAGATGGTGTAGCGCCCTGTGGTTGTTACTGAGCAGCAAGGCAGCAGCTAACTCTCACGTTTCAATGTGCTTTCAGACCTCAAAATGCAGGCCAGGTGAATTGCAAGAACCTTCTGACACTGGAGCAGGGCACAGAGCACAGGTGAGCTTTCTATAGTGTCATGTGACTTGCTCTGAGAGCACGCGCGCTGTCGTTCTTGATACGAGCAAGGGTTGTGCGGTAATCTAGACCCGCTTCTGTAGCACTCAACGGGGGTCTAATGACGTCGGTCGCCTTGGTCATATTCCTTTTCTGGCTCGGATCGCAGGGTGTGGGTGTGCAGGAAGCGATATAAAGGTGTTGCAAGCATGCAATGTGACTTCTGAACACCCCACAGCAACAGTAGAGCAGTACATATCACGACCACAGCTGCTTGGATCTTTTTCTCAACGGCCAGAGCTTGTAGCTACAACAGAGACACACAGAGTGCATGGGTGAGAGTATATGTACGAACGTATGCGTCCGTTGTAACAGCACAGCTTCTCATGTGAACACTGTGCGTTGCTGTTGGCTGTGCAATGACAGAGAGGCAGATTCAACGGTTGAAGCGGCGCTGTGAGCGTATCGGCTTGCCTCGATGCTATACAGCAGCAGTGAGCACACAGAGACTAGTTAGAGGGCATGCAGGTCGCAAACGTGCTGCCCGAATCTGTTTGCGGAGACGTGCACGCCTACAGGCTCGGTCTGACACCTACTTGGAAATCCACAGAACCTTTGGCCGTGTGCCGTGAAGCGTTGAATTTTTATGTTCGAGGTGCAGCTTCAAGTATCATTTTTTAGCAGCAGCAGAACATGTTTCGCAAGAGCACGCATCATTGCTCTGCATGTTGATTGGCAAACACCTCTGCGCATTGCGCAAATGGCCACGAGATCGTGTAGGAGGAATTACAAACCTGCTGCAGAGATTTGGAACATATTGACACCTTGCGGATACACGTGTCGTTGCACCACAAGACAAGGTGCATTGTAGTAAGACATCTTTTTGACAATGAGCTCTGTGGTTTCGGTGAGGCAACTATCTGATTTGGTGAGGCTGCAACACGTTAGAAGACGCACAATCATGAGCGCATGTAACAGAGAAACAAGAAATGTGTCAACGTGAGCTTGTGCCTTGCGTCCAAGTGTCTGTTCTGCGGTTATATTGAGAACAGCGTAAGGAAAACCCTTTTTGATGCGCACTGTGCCTGAACAGTCGTTACATTGAGCATTCCGTCTGACTCGAATGCGTTGAGCAATCTGTCTGGGCTCGTTTCCGGCGCTACTTGACGCATATTAATGAGAAACATGGTGCCTTCTTATGTTCCACAACACTGACAATCACACCGCCAGAAGCATGTGCAATAACCAGTAGCTGATACCGGTAGTGCGCCATGCTTCACAAAAGTGGAAAGAGCCGCTCCTCGACGCGCTCAGAAGGACGGCTTATAAAGGCTCAGCAACCATCTCCTTAGCCTCCTCCAGGATGTTCTGCAGGGTGAAGTCGCAATACAGACGACTGACGCTAGTAAGCGAAGATACTTGACCCATACATGATACACCGCATCAGCACTTTCAGCAAGATCGTGCCGATCAAGGATCATTGCGAGCGTGCTTGCTTGAGACGCCTTGGTGAATCAGAAGCGCGCACGCGTGGCCCACGACTGAGCTTGTGGGGCCAGCGATAAGACAGCGACGCGTGATCGCAATGTCGCAGATCATCAACGAACGCAAGGTTTGCTGAGTACAGAATCATACGCACCTGGAAAAGGGCGGTGCTCAAGTATCGCTCTCCAAAGGAAGGGATGATCACCACGATGGTCTTGCCAGCCATTTCAGGCCGAGAGCCTGTACAACACAAGGATAGGAAGCATCAGATGCTCCATGCGTAAGCTGCCATGCTGGCAGAGTAGCACAAGTCAAGGTCATGCCGCAGATGCTTGTGTGCTGACATGCATCTTGACCGCTTAGGGAGAGCAGAGCGTCGATGCATCTTTCACAGCCACTGCATGCTGGTTCTGAGTGCCAGCGACTCCACTGCCACTAGCATTGCGCTTACCATGGCTGCTGCCGATGTTTCTTACCTAGCTTGATAGCTGCTTGCACTGCACAGCCTGAGGAGATGCCAACAAGGAGGCCTTCCTTCTTAGCTAGCTCACGGGCCATCGCCATAGACTCATCGGAGTTCACTTGGATGATCTATTTGTAACAGGCATGATCATAATCGGGCAGGGCATGTCAGTATAGACCTGGGTCTCTGCGCAACTGATCAAGACCATTCAGGACGAGCGCACAGTCGTCCACATTCACAACAAGACTGTCACTGCTACCCATTGTGCACGCGTTCCAAGCACGAAATCCGCAGCGAGTGATGAGTTTTGCTCGAGTGAGGTCGGTGTTGTAGTGGCCACGGAAAGACCAATAGTCGATAAGATCAGCGCCGATGTAGCTAACTTACCTCATCGATCAGTGATGTGTCGCAGTTGCCTGGGACAAAACCAGCACCGATACCCTGGATCTTGTGTGGGCCTGATACAACAGGGCACCAAAAGCGGCAGCAGTTGTAACGTGTAAGCTGATGTGAATTCGCTCGACCACGGCCCAGAGTACAAGTGCGACGTGCGCCAACAAGTGCGAGACAACGATCGAGGGATATCCATGTGGAGCGATGTATGCCTGGTCCGTGCAAGCGTGAGTGTGTGATCTCGAGCTCACCTGGCTTGTTGCCGCTGAGCACTGCTGACTCCGTAGGCTCCACTGCTACAATCTGTGTAGCAGGAACAAGAGCATGCATCATACTGCTCTTGAGCAAGAGCGCAAAGTCAACCAAGGGCCTCGAGTATTTATGCACACACCGCACACAAGCCGACACTCGGTAGAAGCGCGTTCAGCGAGTCACATGCGTTGTGTCTATGTCTTTTTCACCTTGATGCTAGGCTTCTGTGGCTTGAGGTACTGCGCGCAGCCAGTGATAGTGCCTCCTGTACCGACACCGCCAACTAGGGCATCAATCTTGCCATCTGTCTGTGCCCAGATCTCAGGTCCAGTTGTCTCGCGGTGCACCTGAACATGAAACGCATTACAAAATTACGACAGAAGGAAACATTGAGTGTAATGCGCAAGGTGTGCTCTACTTGACGCTGTCCTGAAACGCAAGGGAGCTGAAGGTCGCAGCGCATGCTAATGTAAGGTTTACGGATGCGGGAACGTGTGATACCAAGATTCCCGAGGAAGTATAGAACACAATGTGAGTGGTTCTGATCAGCAATCAGCAGGCGGAACGTAATGTTGCCACCACGCCACTGATGCAAATGCATACACGGCAATGCAAAATATCAGCATAACATGTTTCACAGACACAGCTGGGCCAAATGAGATAAGATTTTGCTTGACCTTGGGGTTGTCGGGGTTGTTGAACTGCTGCAGCATGTAGGCCTTCTCTCCTAGCTCGCTCACGATCATCTCAGCCTGCACGACATAGAGAAACAGGGTGCAACATTTTGAAATTGATCACCTCCTGCAGCAGTCACACTCGAGGCTGACAGTAGTGACCATATGACAAATGACGCTCTCGTAACATGCAGACCATGTGGCTAGCGTATGTCGGACACAGCTGCTCTTGACATTGTATGTGAGAAGCTATGAAAGGCAGCCTCTCACCTTCTTGACTGCGCCTGCCATGCCTTTAGCAGCTGGTGTCAATACGACCTGGAACGAGAAAAAACAGGTAGCAGGAGATCAAGGGAGGTAACCTGAGCGGCAGTGCATGAGGCTTCCCGTCATTTCATTCGCTTCGCGCATGAGCGTGGAGCCAAGCCCCAACGCGGCTGCAAGTGTGAAGCCAATGAACTTTCGGTAACAACGGTTAAGCTGCCAGCAGCTCTCACAGCAAAACCCCCACTGCTGCTGTACAATGGCAGCAGATGTGTGCTGCTGTAGCCAGCCTCACCTTGGCGCCGAAAGCCTTAAGCAGCACACGCCGTTCTAAGCTCATGGAGTCAGGCATAGTCAAGACCAGCTCATATCCGCGTGCTGCAGCAACCATAGCAAGCCCAATGCCAGTGTTGCCGGAAGTAGGTTCTACCAAGATGGTCTCGCCTGGCTGCTCAGCAGACGAACACACGTGCGCAACACATGATACGTCATTATTTGGAGGTGGGACTGCTCAGTCAGTAGCCATTGCTGCACGTACGACAGTATAGGGAACTGGTCGTCGCCTGATTGACTCGAGTGCTTCGCTCATCTAAAACTATGTTGCCTCATCTGACTGGCTCTGAGATGAACATGTCTCGCATGTACGGGACGCTAGCAACAGAGATATGCTAACACATGCCGACAATACGAAGAAGTTCGCTCACCTTGAGGTTCCCGCGCTTCTCCCCCTCTGTGATCATGCTGTTGGCGATCCTGTCCTTGACTGAGTTGCAAGGCTCCATTGACTCAAGCTTGGCCAGTACAGTGGCTTTGCACTCGCTGCCGAGCACACGGTTCAGCTTGACTATAGGCGTTCGGCCAATCACTTGTGTCACATCAGCAGCTATCTGCAGAGACAGCAACGGGGCAATGACAACAGAGGCAAAAAAGCCGATCAGCAAAAAATGAGTGTCGCAGGCATAGATCTCATGGGAACCGAGATGCGAACTGACTTCAGACGGACAACACTTTTGTCTGTGTCACTGAGTTGCACAGAGTCGGTCGGGCAGTCTGAGTGGGCATTCAACATCCCTTGAACGAGAAGCATGCTGATACAATTCTGCGTCTGCTGACCTCGGGGAGACATGGTGCCCTCTGCACTTTACCTTGGGGTGCTGGATGATATTTGGCTTTTCTGCTGCCACCATCCGCAAGCTGCTGCCTGGCGCCACGAACGCATTGACTGTGAGAGCGAAAGCATCACGTTTGCAGCAGAACGGTCAACATCCTGGTCAGGAAAGTGTCTGGATACTGGGAGGAGAACCCAAGCAAGAAGACAACGTACCGCTCTGCGCGCCGATGAGCAATGTGCTGACAGCGAATCTCATGGTCTGTCTTCCTGAGGCTGTAGCTGTAACTTCAAGGCAACCTGTCAAACTTCGCCTGGCGGGGGGCGAGCTTTGAGCAGTGAATCAATGAGCACAGAATACCCCTTCTGAAGCACGCATGTCAGCGTTATCTGTTGCGCCTGAAGCATCGTGAAGTGCCTGCACCAATTCGATGTCATTGACCCCTCAGCGCAGCACAAGCCTCAGCACCCTGCTTTCGTGGCGGTAGGCCGAGTGCAGATACCTGCAGTATATTTGCAGCAGGCCGCTGAGCATGAGAAAGAACGGCTTTGAATCGGTGAGAGGAACGGCCAATCTCTTTCCTCGTGCTCAGAAGTAACAGTCGTGAGAAAGGCTGAATCGCAATGTGATCTTCTTGCTCGTGCACGCACGGTCTGCTCGTCTTTGCTGCTGTTGCAGCCGCTGGAGCCGCTGCAGGTGCTAACCTGGTTCATCTTGGCTACACTGATCGCCGAGTTCTATGCAGTGGTGTTACCTGGTTTAGACACAGTTTTGGCGATCGTATTGGGCATCGTCTATGGGCTATTTGCTGCAATCACGATATTCAACACCTATATGGCATGCAAGATTGACCCCGCTGACACGCACATTCAAGAACAGGGTCATAATGCAGCAGCTGGGGCAAGCAGTGCATCGCATTCAGCCAATCAGGAAAAGACGTTCTGTTTCCTGTGCCAGCAATACGTGCACAAGGGCAGCCGTCACTGCAGATATTGTGACAAGTGCATCGCAAAGTTCGACCACCACTGCAGGTGGATCAACTCCTGCGTGGGCAGCAAGAATTACCGCTACTTTGTAACCCTGTTAGCCTCAACGTTCTGCTTGACCAGCTTGCAGCTGGGCCTCAGCATCTACTTGATAGTGCAGTACCACACCAAGAATGCAGGCCTCGCTGGCAGAGTCAGAAGTCACTATAATGGGCTGAGCAGATCAGGCTATGTGGCAACAGTGTATGTGTTCGCCATCGCAGTGCTGCCGTTCGTGGGCTTGTTAGCCCAGCTCCTCGGGTTTCACGTCATGTTAGGTAAGCAATAAGCTGTCCCTTTTCCAGTATATGGCAGTAGTATGAGCGCAAATGGGCGTGATAGTACCGACTGCATGGGTATCGGCTCGCTTGCACTGTCACTGGTCGCACCAGAGGCTCAACACGTCCAGAAGTAGCGGCATAATCTCATAGTAGCTGAGTGGGCCGTGTCTGTCGCACTTCATCTTGACATGGAATATCTCCTTTGTGTCTTGTTGCCTGTCGCTGTGCAGCTCGCGAACACTTGACGACGTACGACTATATCATTAGAGAGCAGAAAAGAGAGCGAGACAAGCGTGACAGGCGGCAGGCGAAGAAAGAAGCCAGAGCGCTAAAACATCAGCAACGACAACAGCAGAGTGCGCAGGCTACTGGCATAGCACTCACAGCTAGAGGCGCTGGCGTTGGTCAGGTAAATACGACGCTGAAACTGTGTCATGCAATCGCGTCAGCAACTGTAGCAACCTCAGCTGTGGTGTCTCCAACCGGAAATACCTCATCTCACTGTGTCGCGTTGACTGTATCCATTGCATTGTTGCATTGACAGGGTGACATCGAAAGCGGCGCTACGCCATCTGGGCAGCCAAGCATCAAGTCGTCTGGGGCGTTGAGGCACCCTACTGGCACTTCAAGGGGCGATTATACGCATGCACGCAACAGTAGCGCTAGCCCAAAGCCTAACAGTCTCAGCACGCCACACAGCGGTCAGAATCAGCAGCGAAGAAGTAGCAGCAGCTATACAGATGCAGGCCTTAGTAAGCCAGTGAGCATCACAGCTGTGAGTCCATATACAGAGCAAGTCAGTGGCGCTGAAACGCCAGGCTCTGAAGACTCATATGCAGCCAAGTTGCAGGCAGATGCCCTGCTGCAGAAGCAGACAAAGTCATCCGCTGTGCACAGTCAGGATCTTGCGTCTTCGCAAGGAAGCTCAAACAGCAGCATCATTCAGCATAACAGAGACAACGATTCTTCACCTGCGAATGATGTTCAGCAGTCAACAGCAGATAGCGGCTCAAATACGGCAGTGACTGCGAGACAGATTGATGTGCAGGAAAGGCGGGTGCGACCACTTGAACTTCAGTACCGCCTGTTACGAGGAGGCCCAGTGCCGCGAGACAGTCACGGTTTCAACAAGGCAAGCTCCCGGATTTGCTCTGGTATAGGTAGAGCTGACTACCACAGCTGAGCTCCAAATGTTGCTTCCAACGAGCAAATATGCTTGGCAAGAGATGCAGCGACTGCAATGGGAAACAAAGTACAGCATCATATTATCACTTGGTAGCAGCACGGCACAATAGCACCGCGACAGCACAGCGCTGACCACAAGCGATACCATGTCCGCACAGCATCACAATGTGTACGCTGTGTAAGTTCGGCAGGTACAAGGACGAGTCACAAAACAGGAAACAGGAGGTTCATTGCATGTGAATAGCGGTTCAGGCACGGGTCACTGATAAGACGCTGTACAGGATGTTTTGCAACGAGTTGCAGCTGAATGAGACTCGACAGCCCATTCGGAGAGCAGGACATTGATGATCTAGTACTCGCAGCAGCAAGCTGAGACAAGCCAAAACTCACGGAGAGTCACTCGATCAATCAGCAATATGGATGACTTCCTCACTCGTCGTCGCAATCTTGCATACTAAGTGCTGGTGTTGCTGTACTAGCCTCATGTGTGCACCAGTGCATGCGCGCTGTGGTTGTGATGACCAGCCAAGTCACACCACGCAGCAAATCGTCTGTGCGGTCACGCGGGTCTCATGTGTGAAGTCATGCGAGTCTTGAGCTCATCATGCTCAGATATTATTAAGTCGGGAGCTTCAGTGAGCAGCACTTGTCTCTTGTCTCATCAAGTATATATCTGCGTTGCTCACAATAAGTTCTTCGTAGTTACCAGACGCTCGTTAGCACACGCGCGCGAGTGAACAGAGAAAATTTTCCGAACATCAGCAGTCCATCAAGCCTCATCGGACATAAATGCAGTGCCTCATGAAGATAAACTGCATTGAAGGCGTGTCTCTGCAAGTGAGCTGCTATCCTATACACTGCCCCACATGTACACTGAAGTCTGCCCTGTCATAAAGCAGAATCACATTACCCATCAAGACTGCGAGATGACAGCGGAGCCAAAATAATGAGCTATTTCAGCAAAGCCATCCGTGCTCTCTTCAATATCTCTGTAGAATTGCTCATGGTTTGCTGCTCTGTGCGATTGAGAGGCCTTGATCTCTTGATACTTGAAGTACTCGGCGTCCTGCAGAGTGCTGCTGCTAATCTGCAGTTTACACAACACGTATTCAGGTAGCACCAGTGTAAGTAATGCCAGGTGCGCGAAGATTATCGGCTTACTGTTCACGGCGTCGAGTTGTATCTCGCCTTGATCACATGCTCGCAGCCGTGTGACGAAGCAAAGTTCTACTCGCAAGGAGTCCCGCTTCAGCTACAGCTGATGGACCAAGCAACATCGTATGCGCGAAAGTCATTCGAAAAGTGCACTGACCTTGACATGATCCAGTGGGCGCGTGTATCGCGCGAGGTTGAAGATGCTTGTGCCTTGAGGGATAGCCCCCATAGCTCCTTCATACGGCGAGAGATTAGGACCGGTATTGCTACTGTTGCTATCCAGCCGTGAGTTCAGCTCACTGCGCATCTCATTGGTACTGCGCCTCAAGTCTTCAACGCCTGCAGATGATCACCGCAGCACGTGACGACAGTACTCGATTGTGTTCGTGGCGGGCTACAACGCTGAGCGCGGGCATGTGTGATGAAAGTGTGTAGCGAAAGGTGTGTTTCCGATACAAACGGCTGAGCTGCCAGCAATGGCTGCTGCCCACACATGACACTCACGAGAACTCCACTGAGACTTACCTGCTCGATGCTTCTGCAATTCAGCAGCAGTTGCAGTGACATGACGCTCAAGGTAGGCTTGTGCTATTCCGAAGGGAATCTTTGGATTCTCTGCTAGTATGCTCAGCACTTGCAATGGAGGCAATAACTGATCATCCTTGGACAGCATCGCTAGTACCTCCTGCTCAAAGACACGACACGCGGCACACGGGCCAAGAAACGCTCTGTTCAATAAGCGGAGTATGGAGAGCAGTCACTTGCATTGCGGCTATGAATCCCGTCTGTCGTCTCTGCAGCTTCAAGGCGCGTGATCTAGGCGCTACTGGAAAGTTAGACATACTATGACTGCTGCCGGTGTACAAGTCAAAGTTGCAGTAGTCGATCATATCGAACATCTGCTTGAGTCACAAGATGGCATGTAGAAGGATAAGCTGTTGTGACAAAATGAACATCCAGCAACGTGCAGCGCTGACTATTGTGCGTCAGACATGCTGAGACACTGAAAAGTCGTTCAAGAGAGATTACCTTGAGATCTGTCCAGTCGTCTGTTGCAGCATCATCGGCAGTCTCCTCTGCATCAAGTGTGTCATCGTCCTTGTGCACAAGGTAGCTGAGCACTGTAGACCAGAGAGTTGAGCTCGCAGCTGAGCTCTTACTCCCTTCACGCCTACAAATCCTGAGCATCTGCCTGTTTCAGCAAACAGCAGCAGAGGTGACAAGATAGTGCATTCCATGTGAGCTACCAAGCAAATGAATGCTCTTAAGCGTAAGATCCAGCTAGGTCAGGTGTCAGTGAGAACTGGAAGAGCCACAAGTGTAGATGCATTGATTACGGCAGACATTAGCGACCGTTGATTGCAGTTGTCGCATGTGGTCAGCATCACGGCACACTATTTGCTAAATCAACACGCGCTCAAGTGTCCATGAACGCGGCAACGTACTTTGTCTGGCCACTTTGCATGTAGTGTTCTAGAGTCAAGGACGTCATCTGCATCTTCTCATAGAGGTAGAGCTGGCCCGGCCTAAAGTCGTACAGCTGCACCATGACTAGCGCTTGTTCAGCGCTACACTCAGCCCGAGTGCTGTCCAGCAGTCCCATAATCTCTGCTTCTAGCTGCTGGGCATGACTTGCATGACCTGTTGCATATAGATACACATACAGATACACGAGCAAACCGGCAATTCGCTCAAGGTGAAGCATTGTGGATACATACGCGATGAATGTCGCAGGCATACATAGCGGCGAGAAGCTAGCTTGATCACCAGTTGCAACAGATACAGGGAGCTCTGAGCACACTACTCGCTATGCGATCGTTTCCAGTAAAAGTAAAGCTCACGAAAAAGCTTGGGCCTGCGGATACCTGCAGTTGAAGAGGCTTGTGACCAGTCCCGCAGCAGCAGCTCCAGCAGCGTGTCACATATTACTGCAGAGCTATATTGAAAGGCGTGACAGTAAAGACGGACAGAAACAGAGGAGCAGAACTGTAGTGAGTCGCACGATGAGAAAGCTGCAGCGGGAATGCCTCGAAGCACACGCATGTATGCACCATGCAAAAAAGAGGTTGATATTGTCTAGATGAGTCAATGAATCACAGTCATAGCTTGTGAAGCGTTTGCAATGAATGACGGTCACAGCTTGTGCAGTGCTTGCATTGCTTATGCAATGCTACAAGCAACTACGGTGGCCGGCGCATGTGTACCCACCTAGACTTGCTGACGGACTGCTCTTTCACCATGAACTGCAAGAAGATCCTGAGCCCACTTTGGATGGTCGATATACAGGTGGATGAATGCTTCAGGCCGCGATCTCGGAGGTATAGACCCAGTCATGGAACTCTTGCCTGCTAGGGCACATTACAGAATGAAGACATACAACGAAAGAGAACAAGGAGAGTCAGATCGTAGCAATGATTAGTCAGACTGCAGGCGACTGTATCGTGCCGCCTTGACCTCAGCAGTCACAGTGTCAAGGTGTTGGACACCCAGTCGCTTGCATCACTTGATCAGACGAACGATTATACTGCATTTCATCAGATTAGGACGAACCTGGTGAAGCGTGACCATTGCCAGGAGAAAGCGTGCGTGCTGACTCAGATGGCGGTGGCGAAGGCAGTGCAATAGCATTGCGACTACCATCTTGTCCATCTGTGCTCCCTGCTGCTGTTGCAGACTGACTTGGCTTATAACGGCCAGTGCACATAGCCATGAGCAGTGCTGTGGTGTCCTCAGGCAGGTGGGTGACTAGCTGCTTGCCGTACCTCTGCAGTCAGGCATCGTGACACGCACAGCATGACAGTGGATGACAAACAGTGATATCACGCGTCTAGCTCCTACAGATTCTAATTGTAACACTATCAACACAGGCAGGCGCTACGTCAGTTGACCGGACTGTCTCCCGTAAAGCTACGTTAATTGTGACATCGGGTGCCTTCTGATCGATACAGTCGAAACTCAAACGGATTTTGCGCAACGCAATACCTGCAGGAAAGATTCGGCGAGGGTGGAGCCAAGGCTTGCAATGTAGGCCAGAGCTTCAGCATAGGCTGGAGTTGACCGCTCTAGCTGTACCCGCAGGTACCAGTCATGAGCTCTCCGGGCTTTAGCAAGCGCAGCTGCGTGATCGCTGAAACCAGCGAGTTTGAGCACTCGCAGCGCTGTGTCCACATCAAACTGCAGTGGTCGCTTGCTAGCATTGATGCCAAGGGAGCCTGCTGCCTTCTGTTGCGTTGTGTTGCTTGAGTCTGAGCTTTGCGTCAATGGTCCAGCAGTGCCTGTGTTCTGGCTGGTCTCTGTGCTGATAGCAGAGTCAGAGGGACTCATGCTGCCAAGGATGAATGCATCAAGCTTGCTCAAATCTTTGAGTTTGGTGTAACAGTTCAACAGTAGAGTGGTGTGCTCTGCCGAGGCCAAGCTGTCCGCGTGCAGCGTCTCAAGATAGGCTGCATCAAGAACACGATGTCAGGGCAGCACAATGCAATGAGACACGGTCAACCAGAGAGGAAGCCTTCGTGTCATCTGCACACCTGATGCCTCGAGTGTCGCAGCACCATGGTAAGCACGCTTCATGCTCGTTGCGTGCATGCGCTGAGCAGGAGTGTCCACAAGCAACTGAGGTCATAACGAACGTTAGTTGGCTGTCGCTCAGCTATAACATCATGCAGCAGCAAGCATGCACCACGTGTAGATAGCAGAACTGATTGACCACTTGCATGACTGTTGCTGCACCTGTTAGCTGAACGATACGCTGCGCATCAAGGTAGCGCCTGATGACGCAAGATGGCTCAAGGTGCCCTATTGTGTGCTGGTACTGCTCGATCGCTCCGTTGTAGTCCCCCTTGTTGTACAAGTGGTCGCCGTACATCCTATCAGGCGGGCAATTACACGACCAGCAGAGCAAAAGCTTTCGTCAAACAAGCTAAGAGCCATTGAAATGACAAACCGATTGAACTTGCAGACCACAACGGAAAAATCACGTGCAAGCACATACAGCCTCTACAGCCTAGTCCAGTCAAGATAGCGAGTGACAACATCCCAAGTCACACCTGTAGATGTCCATGATCTTGGCTACATCGTGGTCACTCGCGTAGGCCAGCCCGATGGCGACAGGATACAGATTCTTTCGATACAGAAGCTCCAGCTTCGCGCTAGTTTCTCTGTCAACGACAATGGTACATGTGCACCAAGATCAAGATCTCCAACAGCATGCATCGTCCGTATTGAACCAGCGACATTCGTGCTGCTAGGAACAGCGGTCACACACGGCCACTGAAGCGCACCGACACGCATGTTTTTCTCACCTCTCCTTCAGCAGCATCAGTTGCCCTTGTGAGGTGATGATGTAGAGTGAGTTGTTGTATTGTCCAAGGCTAGCAGGCCTAGGGACTACAGCTGAGACAGCCACGTCCGCAGGTAGCACCGCATGGAAAGCCACAAACTTGTTCTTCAAGTCATAGATGTGCAGCACGGTGCGATCCGACCTGCGCAACACTCAGAGCCATGAGATCACAGTGACACATCTGACGTTCATGATCATGCAAAAGCTGCGCGCTACGCTCTCCTTCGACCGGTGCATCGTGTATGAATCACTGTGGTCCTCTCATGAAAATGAGGTATCAGATGTTAGGCACTTGAGAGCTCGAGCCGCCTGAGATACGCACCTCGCATCAACGCTAGCCACCATGATGAAGCCACGCAGGCAAGCTACTGCTTGTTTGCGGCCATCAAAGCCAACCGCGCCGCCTCTGTCGTCACTTGTGTAGAAGTAAACGCCATCAGAGCGACCCACCATCAGCTCCTGTTAGCGCCCAGAGCACAGCAGCGAAAGGCACAACAGCAACAAGTGTGAGACGTGCAATGCTGCTCATCTGTGTCCTTGTTGTTGTTCCACGAAGTGCCACTGCGCATAGCACATGCGCGCAACAAAGCTAAACTGGCTTTCCACATGTAACGAACTGACTTTGATAGCCGAAAAGACCGAAGCTGACGCTGCTAGAGGGTGCACGCAGGAACAAGACTAGTAAGAATCAAAGCGGCCTCAGATCACACAATGGTGCGCATTCGGGGCACGATCTCTTCAGCCCATTATGTGTGGCGCTCGTCAGTGAACCGCTTGCCTGTGATGCAGGGTCTACCGCAGTGCACATGTCCTGACAGCCTCTCTCGTCGAGAATCAGAGGTTCTGGAGCATAGCCTGGTCGCGCATCGCAGCTCACGATGCCTTGGCTGTCTGTGCCAGTATATGAGGACACATGGAAACGCCATAGAGTGTATCACATCGACAGAGCCAATCCTGCAGTTCCAACTGTCAGAAGTACAACAAACCTGCTGCTGCAATATGTCTGAGGCCAGTCGGGAGAATGTCGCGCTCGCTGTAGTCGCCTTTCTCTTCATAGCATATGAATAACTTGTGCGGCTGTCCTAGCTTCTCTGCGAAGTGTAGAGCTGCGATCCCAGTCGCTCCGTTCTCAAGAGGTTTGATCACCTGTGGCGCTACAGATGTCTTGGTTGCAGTCAACCTGGCGCCTGCTTCTGATGTCTGGTACAACAGCACAGTACCGTCTGCAAACCCGCAGGCTAGCTGAGAGCCATCGTTCGCCACAGCAAACGCTGTCAAGGCAGCATGACTAGCGTGCGCAAGGCTCGTGTGCAGTGTGATTAGAGGAGCATCTTGTAGCCTTGCAAGTACAGTGTCAATCCGCCATGTTTTCACGACGGTAGCCAACTCTGTGGAAGATACAGCGTCAGTGCCCGCAGCCCAGATCGCGCCTGCCACAACTGCGACCGCTTGCACGCTGTTTGCGAAGGCTCTGATTTGTACTCGTGCAGTCGAGCTCAGCTGGGGATCGCTGACCAGAAGCTGGCCTGTGCTGTCGCCCAGCACCAAAACAGCTTCGCCCACAGCAGAGCACGTGACGGCAGCTCCTGTTTCCAGGGTAAGATCTTCAACCAGGGTGCTCTTGTCAAAGAACGCAAATCTGCGCCACTGCATTTGCCTCGATGCTGAGGCCATGAGGCTCGCTCACTCAAAAGATGCGAGGCGCTCAAAGGAACCTCATCCTGCTCTGCACGCTGATTCAAGATTTGACAGGTGTTTTTGGTGAGGACCAGCTCCCCCCCCCGATCCCGCTTCTATTGCACTGAGCGATCTCGAAGGTCTGCTGGCGTCGCCGACGATACGGTGGCCGCACCAGCCCTAGATGGAAGATCTGTGACGAGACAAGATCTGTCTCGTCATGGTCATAGTTCTCGTCGGCAGAATCTGAGCCAACTCAGCACTGCAATTATAAGCTCTCAGTGCATCGGATTGCGCAATACTTCGCAAGAAAATAATCTGCCGATGGAACAACCTCGCGGAGCTGAGGGCTGAGACAGTCCGACCAGCGTCAGCTCATAGCGGCAGTCAGATCTGGCGCATTCTGGACACACATATCTAGAGAAGCCCTCTTGGCGCGCTACTTCTCATTGCAAGCTTCAGCAGCCTGGAGCAGTTGAGGCTTTCTAGCTGTTGCACTTGCTGAGCAACCCCGCATGCTGAGACACAACGTCAAGAAGAGTACAAAGAGTTTAACTTCATCGCACAGCAGTTTGAGGTGTATAAGGGCTCAGCAGCATGATGCAGGAGTCACTACTCTGATGAGCTTAAGGGAGGATCTTGAGACATGACGCTAGCGACAACGTCATCAGCAAATGCATCATCGCTGGCATTTGCTCGAGTTTCCTTGGCCATCAGCAACACGGGTCGGCTGGTGACACAGCACTGGCATTGCATGAGATGCATTTCACTGCTCCAGCTCGACTTCTTGACGCAGACAGTGCACCGCACATCGTTGCGCAGACCAGCAGAGTTGTGCCCTCGGTTCATGCAACGGTGAACGAAGCTCCGCTTGCTGCAATCAGGGGAAGTGTACCCTTCTCTTGGAGTGCGTCAATGTGCTCGCTGAAGCTTTCGAACCTGGACGCTTTCGTCATTCCTGATTGAGCTGTTGTGGCATCTGCAACACATCAGTTACGGCTCTGAACGAACATTATCAGACTCTCTGATCAGCGTCGTCGTGCATGTGAGCATGCACAGCCCAACAGGTCTGCAACGACAACGTCACGCATCACAGCCAACGTCACAGCGGACCGAAAGGGCGTAACAACAAAACGACAGGCGGCACACTCCTGCGAAGACCATCTGCTATGTGCTGCAGTCGCGAGCAGCTGGGATGGCGTCTAGCTGCTTACAACAATGCTTCGTCAGGTAAACTTTGCTGTGAATGGTCTTACGTATGACGTATCAGCGGAACGCTTGACTAGAGCATATCTTTGTTGCGCATGTCCCGAGCTTATCAGAGATGAGCTGCATGAACATGCGCGGCTGCTGGTCTTGTATCTGCTTACGAGACTCCTGTCTGCGTATCACGATTTTCTTCTTGCAAGCCAGTGATCAAGGGCTGCAATTTTGGATTTCGTTCAACACTGGTTCATCTGCGTTGATGCTGTCAAGTCTTATGGGCAGCTCCCTTCGCTTTAATCGTCCTGTGCCTCATCTTCGAAGCCGTTACACAACTGCTCAGTTGAATGAACGCTAAGTTCTGTATTGGACCTTTTGTTTCGTCTCGTATGTAGGTGCAGATGCATGTGGAGCGGATTAGCGCATGACAGCTACTATGCCATCGGACGAGATCTGTCAGCAGCACTACACAAGTGAGTACGCATCCGCAATTTCTATCGTGTCTGCTGGCCTCTTTCAGCTGGATACTCGCTGAGTTCATACAACACATGCATCGTGTACTCACGAGCTGACTGTTAATAACTGATGCGACAATGGTCAAAACGGACACGTGTGTAGCTGTTGCGGCGCCAGCAGGCACTCAGCCCTGTACTACTGATGGAGACACCCTACCAGCACATTCACGAGAGTCTCACAGTGCAAAGCCAGAATGATGATCCCTCAGACTGGGTCATCAAGTCCCCAGCAACAGGAGCCACAATGTAGCCTACAACGCTAGTATCGAGGTGAGCACTGCGTTTTGACCAGTAACTGTATGTTCAGCGACGCTGTGAAGTCTGCGCTTGCACTATCAGACGCGTATTGCATGTACACCCCCATATGATCATCGTACCGAAGTATTGTCAGTCGAAGCAACTGCAGGACTGTCCAAGAGCCTGCTCTCATCACGCCGTAGCACTTGAAGGTCATAGGTGATGCTGTATTCAGGTTGTGGCATCTTCCGCAGTCAAGGGACAGTTTACTCTAGAGCCTATACATGATCGAAGACCACGTCCCATTACTGGCTGCTGAACGCTGGTGATTTTGTGAGGTGTTTGCATGACTCATGTCGTATCTCAGGCTGCCAGGGTGGCGGCGTGGTCAAGGTCGTGTGATACATAAGTTGGCTGGCTCTGTGTGCGCCATGACCAAGCTGGTGGAGAAACCGAGCTGATGCACTGGTTCTGGGCATGCACTTGTTCTCGTCAGGCAGTCAGTCTCGAGGCCTTCAAGTGACGCACTCTCACGCGTGCGACTACAAAGGCTCAATTCATGTCGAGCCTCGAAGGGCTGAGGTTTTGCAGCACCACGAAGCAGGTATGGCTAAGACACCCCAGCTTCACACAAGTCTCGTTCGTCATTTAAATGCGCACGTCTCATGCCTGGAAGGTCAACATGTTCCGTAAGTAGTGCCGATTGCTCACGAGGGTATGAACACCACGTATAACGCATGTACTCTGTATATCAAGTGTGCCGCCGTTGATCCACAATGTCCCCGGGGGCCAATGTCTGTCTCCGACAAATTGATACGCCTGTACGATCAGCTGTTGCACAGCTGCATCCTGCAGGTCTACCGTCTAGGATTGACAGCGTTTGTTTCTTGCGCTTCCGGTGTGGGCTTCCTGTGCTCTACAGAGCAAGGTGCTGAATCTTATGATAGAGGTGCTAGCGGTGTGGTGTGCGCACCAGTACGACGGTTAGCAGCCGCCTTGTGCGGATCGTTGCAAGATAGCGGATCGTTGCAAGAGAGCTAAGCTCTGCATGTGTGTGTGACGGCTCCTCAAGTTTTTTCGATGATAACGAGGCAGTAGGGGAGCCCTGCCAAGCAGCTGTGTGTGCACTGTGCCGAGAGGCAGCAGGCGCTGCGATGACGCCTTTGCCATCTCGCAGAACACCTGCTCCATGCAGCAGCTCGGCGCTGCTGTTGAAGACGCTAAGAGCGTAGTAAGCTTAGTCGCCCTAGAGGCATTGTCTGCGTGGCCGCCGCGCAGCCACGCAGGGTACTGTTGCGTGCAGTCCAGCAGAGTCGCTGTCGGTGGCATGCCTCGGGCCACGCCGCAGCTCTGCGCTGGCCCCAGCATGGCTGGTGCAGCACATTAGTGGTCGAAAATGCTGCTCTGTCGCCGTTCGTTGCGCTGCCTGACCGTCTCACATTGCGCGAGCCTTGCGTCTCCATGCTAGCACCTATGGCTTGTACAGTGCTGCACCAACGTTGCCTGGAGTGGTGCTCGAAGTCCCTACCCTCTGCGCGCATGCCAGACGCCAGAAAAGCCTCAAAAGGCTGCGAAAAAGCCGATTTTGTCGTCTTTTCTTGATTTATGGTGTCAAATGGGCCTTTTTTGGCTCGGCTCTCTGAATCTACTTAAAAAGCAAAACAGTTTGCATATGTGCTGGCTTAATTTTTCCTCCTCCCCAGCCAGTGCAGTGCTGATCCAGTAGGAGTAGGCCGAAATCACCCTCATGGAAGGAGAGGGGATGAGTGAAAGGATTCGCAGAGATGTGAGACCTAGTAAGTCATT
>CAXIVC010000150.1:0-5000 GCA_964035585.1 Polytrichum formosum | reverse complement strand
ACTGTACCACAGGCAGGTCCGTCTGATTTGCGTAATAGCGAACGTAAGCTTCGGCTGCCTCGAGCATAACAATGCTGACGTCCACATCTGTGTCATCAGTGCTGCTTTGTGTTGGTTCTGTCGACGTGAGGTCTGCGTCATGATCCCTTTCACTGTCAGTGTCTGCGTCATCTAAATCAGTGCCAGCAAAGCTATCGCACTGCATGACCGGCGTTGATTGTTCTACTGTTGTGAGCATGTCGATCACAGCACTGCTGTCCTGTCCGTCTAGTTCACTGATTGCGTCCAGTGCAGAAAGGCCAGACTCGTGAACAGTTATATCGCTGGCTACTGTGTCATTTGCGTCAGGTGCGTTATTCATTGCTGTCGAGCTGACTGTAGCAGAATGTTTTGGCCGCAACAGTTACAGGCTGGAGCGATGGAAACCTTCGAATCAGTCCTTTCGCATCGCGGCCAGGATTGTCGATGTAAGCACACTCAATTGGAGCACGTTTCTGCGTAGAATAGAGCTGCTGCAAGTCTCCGCATGCAAGCACCACCGCACCGTCATCATAGCTCGTCGTGTCTGTATTGAGGCAAAGCATCGGAGCATTGCACTCACTAGACCAGATAGTCAGTCTGTTCTTGTACATCTTGACATTCCAGCAGTGCATGCCTCTGCATATTTTGAGCGTGTGATCTGCTTGTATTGTGCGCGCTTGCACATGCTGCTGTCGAAACAAGATCTGAAACTGCTCATCTCTAAGTTGTGTCTGCAGGAAGAACCGACGCACTATCTGTGCCGATATTGTGCTGAGTCCATACATTTCACGTGTCAACATAGCTGGTACATCATCTGACAATGTTCGCACATCCGCAGCTGATGCAGCTATATCAGCTGATTCACTGTTGGGAGCATCAGAGCTCGACAAGCTACGCTGCATGCTTTCTAATACTGATTGATAGCTGCGTCAATTTCTTGCCGCCAACATGCATTGGCGTTGTTGTGTTGTTACGTCGCTGTGGTGATCGCATCCACTGCTGATAACTGTAGTACATCAGCCGAACAGAGTCGAAGCGCTCAGCTTTGACCTCTGCGAGCAACTTGGCGAAATCAGTAGGGTTGCCGCCTGTCACACAGGCTCGCCTGATTAGTCTTGCCAACTGTGGGGTCATAGCTGTTCTGTTGCTACAGACGATAGCTGGCATCTGTTCAGCTATCCAGGGAAACGATGCCGCATAGCTCTAGGGTCGTATGATCTGAAGCAGTACGAAGCTGCTTTTGCTGCTGCTAGTCTGAGTGATCGCTCTTCAGCACTGCCAGTACAAGCCTCAGGTTCAGCATACAAAGCCTGTCTGTGTGTTTGACACATGCTGCATCTATGCTTAGTGCCGATAAGGTATTCGTCCGCATCGATTCCAGTAACACGGCGAATGTCCGTAGCCCACCCGTCGCCGGCTACAGCATTACTGTGCACCGCACTGAAGCCATGCTCTGGGCATGGAGGCTGCGATGGCACGCCCTTGCAGAACTTGTGAGGCGCCCAGAAATATAGAACGCCTAAGCAAAAACCAGCTACAGCCCCAGCGCTCGGGCCTGTCATGGGGTTCGCGGGGACAACTGAGAAAGACTGCATATTCTGAATGCTGGTCTTCATGACAGCTAAGTGCTCTGCTGCGTGCTTGCGAACTGCTGGACTTATTCTGTGATACTCTGTGTCTGTATTGTCCTGCTGCTGCGCGTGCTGTGCGTCAAGAGTAACATCAGTATCGTCGTCGCCTGCGTCATAGGTGCTGTCTGTGTTAGCTGCTGACGACTGTCCAACATGCGCCTCATCACTAGTGGTCTCGCCGCTCGCCTTGGCAGGCCTGACACAAGATTAGCAAGGAGCGAGTCATGAGCGACACTTCCGGTTCACCAGCGCTGCGAACCGTGACGTTATTCACTGTTCCAACGGCACACAATGTGTTCCAACGGCAATACAATGTCTGGTCTGCGCTCACCTTTCCCGCTTTAGCGTGCCGCACATGTGTCAAACGTGCTTGCGTAGCAGCATCCGTTTGAGCCGCTGCTACAGCGTCGCGTTTATTGACGTTAACTGGCTTCTCAAACTCATGTGGGAGCTTGCCATTACCAAGCTGTACCAACTGAGCGTCCAACTTGCTCATCAGATCTGCATCTGCCTTGGTGTATCTACCGCTGCGCCCTTGATACTTCTGTTTCACTGCTTGCATACTGCCCTGGAGACTTTGACTCAACTAACTGATTCGCATGATGCGTGCTTGCATCGCTGCAGCACTCAGACCTGCTGAAGCAGATGGCACTGAGGCTTGGTGCTGCTGCTGTTGCTGTGATTGCGCTGCATCAGCAGTGACAGGTGATGGCTGCTGTATGTCTTTGTCAACGGCTTGTTTGGCGCGGTATGCATTTTCCGCAGAGTCTATCTAGCAGAGCGAGCATGGCGCGCTGCTCTTCCATAGGGATATCGTCATCCTCCATGGCTTTCTTGGGCCTTGAAACAAGCTCAAACGCGCGTATTCCTTATGTCGACACTAAGTCGACATTCCGGCCCATGCTATCGAAAAGTCGCCTCTCCCGTGATGCTACTTCGCAGGGAGTCCCGGTTGGCCGGCCGTCTGTATGCTGTGGCCATTCCACTCATCCACTCAGCTAGCTTCATGTCATGCATCGCAGCACAACATACACACATGTCGCATGCCCCCGCTCAGATCACTGTAACGGTCACGTGTGGTGATCATCTATTGATCACCTCATGCAGCTTGTAGCGCTCGTCACCTTGTCAGTGTGGCTTCGACTCTGTTCTGATCGTATGCGCGGTCTGTTGTGCGCACGAGAGGCCGTTGCAGACGTTGATGAATGAGCTGTGTGGATTGTTTGGCCATGATCCAGGAGGATGGTGTCTGTTACAGTCATACATAATAGGTGGTGGTGGTGGCACGGACGGGGTGCAAAGTCTCGTGGTCAGTGCACCATCTCCTTCCGTGGTTTAGCCATTTCAACTGAGACTCTGTGTGTACTTGGAAAAAAGTCTCTGCACAACAAGCGTGTTGCACGAGCACACTTGATGTCTTTGTTCCAATCAGCAGAAGCAGCATGGATTTGACTAGTTAGTCAGTATAGCTGTCGAACACAAGCAAACAGAAAGAGTTGACATGTGGGACAGGAAGTATCGGAAACCGTTCAAAGATCCAGAACGTAGGCCCGAAGATCGCTTCAGGTGTCACATGACTACACTCAGGATTACATTACAGCAGTCGGCAATACCGAGCTGTAACCCCAATGAGATCTCATCATCTGATCGCACTCTACCCACTCCACAAGAGGTACAGGAAGCAAGTCACGCCATGGTGACAAGAGTGTATTTGGGCTTTAGGATTCCGCTCCATATAGGGAAATCCTGAGTCTAGCCATAACACTTCACTCACACACAGCAATAAAAAAATACCACTGCACATACACAAACATTGTTTAGTCCCTTGTTGCCATCGTGTTGTCGTGCGCTTTGTGTTGCGTCAAGCCACACACCGTAGCATCCCGCTCTACAACTCAATTGCTCCACCAACAGTAGCTGGATGGAAGCCTTGGGGCTTACATCAGCGGATTACCAAAGTCACATACCCTCTGATCCTCCTCAGTCGAGAAGAACGACTGAGCATGCGCCTGAGCCGATGAGCAGTCGCTGTACACGTAAGAAGATTCACTGTGATGTTTTTGTTGGATTGAATCGCATCACGGGTCACAAGTTAGTATAGCAGAGTCGATACCAAGAAAGATCGCTGAAGATGCAAACATAGACGTCCACACAAGCATCGGCCAATAAATCCTAGAAGCCCGCACAGGCGCATACGAAGAGATTCCAGGCAGATATGTGCTTCTTGCGAACTCTGTAAGAAGAGCATCGTTCGATCAGTCCTTAAGTGTCATGTACCACCCATTCTTGAGAGTTGCTCCTTCTCTACCAGTCTACAACATGCTTGTCAGCCATCGCTGTCTGCAATTATCATCTGAGAGGCACTAGCTCGTCACAACAGTGACTAGCCAGCAGATCTCCAGACCACGGAGACATGCGAGCTGGACCTATTTATTCATCAGATGGAACGTAGCACCTGACGTGGGACACGCACTACAGACGAACACAGAACCGCCTTCTACGCAAAGGCATGATGCAATGCGAAAAAAGGATCTACAGAGTCTAGACACGGAAGTGGACCTCCAAGCCTGACAATGGCAAAGGTGAAGCTACCACGCAGCGGAATCCGATAGCGGGTGCGGACGGCTGATGTCGGCCCTTGCACTGGCAGCTGACAATACCTCGTTTGTGCTCAGCAGTTCAAAAGCACGTACACAAGCAGACAAACGCTATCACAAATGTGAAGTACCGCAAATACGATCCTGCAAGGTTGCTATTAGCCGTGACATACGTCTTCCGATAGAGGTGAGACTGTCACCACCACGGCAGCTTGGCTCAAGATCACATGGTGCTGGCAAAGTATTGGCACTAGCGTGCAAGCTGTTCGTGAGCACACATGCGATGTGAAGTAGCACACATGCGATGTGAAGCAGAGCGCACGCACGTCTATGCACATTGCGCCACTGAAGGTCTAACAGCAGACCAGACACGCTGCAGCAGCAAGAGCAGCTGAAACACAGCAGCAACTTCTCAGGAAGTGGAAGTTGCGCGGCTTATGATTGCAGTGCGAGCACAAGACACACCAGTCACGGGGTTGAGGCGTAAACTGACCAAGTAGTCGCGCACATGCTTTGTCAAACACTGCACATTAGCTGCTCTACTGCAACACAGCACCAATCAGACCGCACGTCCGACTCGGATATGATGCTGTCGCCTTGCAGTGCTTCAATTCGTGGCATTGCGTGACAGTTATCGCCAGAAGCCACTGGCATTGCGTAACAATCACTGTCAGAAATGGTTACTGGACGAGTGCCCACGGTCAAAACGAAGACGTGTCTCATTGAGGAGATGCTGACTGCAATCAACAAC
>CAXIVC010000148.1:22500-25000 GCA_964035585.1 Polytrichum formosum | reverse complement strand
CGCGCTGGCTTGTGGCGAGTCGCACGACCCCTGCCGCTCCAACCGACTCCCCACGTATAAGCCTCTGGGACTCCGCGCAGGGCCCCTCCCCCACCGTCAAGTCAGCTTTTGTCTCTCTGCTCAAGTTTGGGGCCAGGTAGACGTTTTCCCCTTAGCCGCTGGGGCCTCCCCGCGCTGCTCCGCCACTCCTCCCCGCGCTGCTCCGTCACTCCTCCCCCTCCCTCCTCCCGTATAAAAAATGAATAAAGTAAAATCTATATATAGTTTTTATTTAGTTAAATTAATATAAAATTGATATAAATAACCCCTCTGCCACCTGTCCCGCCCCCACCTGTCCCGACCGCGCCCCCGCCAGTCCCAGTCGCTACGGCGCCCCCGCCAGTCCCGACTAGCGCCCCGCTAGTCCCGGTCGCGACGGCGCCCCCGCCAGTCCCGATTAGCGCCCGCTAGTCCCGGTCGCGACGGCGCCCCCGCCAGTCCCGATTAGCGCCCGCTAGTCCCAGTCGCCACGGCGCCCCCGCCAGTCCCGACTAGCGCCCGCTAGTCCCAGTCCCAGTCACTTCTGCTACAATTCTGCTAGTGCCCGCCGCGGTTCCCTCACTCCACCTGCTAGTCCCGACTAAAAATAGGTCTCCAATACAAATAGAACCCAACACTGATACAAATATTAATCCCCAACCTTGGTATTAGGGTGGGTTCAGTTTTCGTCTATTTATGCCCGGTTTAAAATAGGCATATATTTTCATCTATTTACGAGCCGACTAAAAATGGGGGTTGGATACAAATGGAATTCAACACACTTGGGTATGAATCCCAAACCTTGGTATTGGGTGGGTTCGGTTGTCATTCATTAAGGAGCAAACACACATGGGTGTGGGATACAAAATGGAATTCAACACACTAAGGTATTGGGTATTGGGTATTGGGTGGGTTCGGTTCTCATTCATTTAGGAGCAAACACATGGGTCTCGGATACAAAATGGAATTCAACACACTAAGGTATTGGGTATTCATCTATTTACGAGCCGACTAAAAATGGGGGTTGGATGCAAATGGAATTCAACACACTTGGGTATGAATCCCAAACCTTGGTATTGGGTGGGTTCGGTTGTCATTCATTAAGGAGCAAACACACATGGGTGTGGGATACAAATGGAAATTCGACACACTTGGGTGTTAATCCCAAACCTTGGTACTAGGGTGGATTCGCTTCTGATGTATTTGGGAGCAAACACATGGGTGTGGGATACAAAATGGAATTCAACACACTAAGGGGTTTAATCCGGAACCTTGGTAATTGGTGGATTCGATTTTCATATATGTACGACCCGATTAAAAATAGGTATCAAACTTTGTCTATTTGCGGTTTTCATCCACGCATGACCGGATTTAGAAAATGGTGTGGATCTAGATATATTTAGGGCCAGATTAATAATAGGCGTCGGATACAAATGGAACCCGACACACCTAGGTTTTGATCCGGTCGATTAATTGGGTGGATTGGGTCACATCTATTTATGGCCGGATTAAAAAAGAGGTCTGGATTTAGATTTATTTAGGGCCCAACTGAAAATAGGCATACTAAACACGAATGCATTTAGACACACCTAGGTATAAATGCGGTCGATTGGTCGGGTGGATTCGATTATGATCTATTTACGACATGACTAAAAATAGGTACAGATTATGATCTATTTCGTGGATGGATGAATTCGGAAGGTGAGGGTTAAACCTGGGCGTTAGTTAATTGGATGCGAAGGAGTGAAATGGGTGGAGCAAAATAAAATGGGTATGGAATAGGATATATTTAGGACCCTAAACCTCAAAAACAAAAAAGGTATATGATTAGGATCTGTTCATGGACGAATTCGGAAGGTACGAATTAGTTAATTCGATCCGAAACACAGTCAGGTATTACGAATCCGAGAGGTCGGTATTGGGTGGATTCGGGTTTCATTCGTTTCGGAGCAGAAACGCACTTGCCTCGGATTCGAATGGAACCGAACACACTCGCGTGCCGATCAGAAACCCTGGTAATTGATGGTATTTACGGCCGGATAAAAAAAAAGGTCTGCATCTTCACCTATTTACGATTTTGATGTGTTTAGGACCCGATTAAAAAAAGGTATCGAAGTTGATCTATTTAGGGGGTTCGGGCATTTACGACCGGATTGGAAAAAGGTCTGGATCTTGATCGATTTACGATGTTCATCTATTTGGGACCGGATTAAAAAAAGGTCCGGTTTAGGTGGATTTACGACGGGATGAAAAACAGGGTTCGATGTTGATCTATTTCGGGGTAGCAGGTATTTAGGAAGCGATTTGAATAAAAGGCATCGATAAATTGGGTGGATCGGGTTCTGATTGATTTAGGGGCGAGCGATGGTAGTAGAGGAATGAATGAATAGATTTGTTGATATTACTATCCTGTAATAAAACGGGTGTGGCGAGAGTAATGCGTTTGTGTTGTTATAATTATAATACGAGGGTTTTGAGAGGC
>CAXIVC010000148.1:0-2500 GCA_964035585.1 Polytrichum formosum | reverse complement strand
TTTGCATTCGACGGTTTTCGTTTGCCGGACTAGCCCCACGCAACCCCGATACGCTTCCGATTCCCTCGCAATCTCGACCCGAATGTTCTCTCGCACCGGAATCACGAGGGTGCCGCGGCCGGGCCACGAAGGCCCATCAGGCAGCCCCTCCCTCCCGGCGCTAAGATCGATCCTGGTTCTGCAGCGGGCAGGGTCGGTCGGCAGAGCCGCCTCCCCTTGTAGAAGCCTCTGGGACTCCGTGCAGGGCCCCTCCCCCATCGTCAAACATCCTTTTGTCTCTCTGCTCACAGTTGGGGCCAGGTAGACGTTTTCCCTTTTCCCGATTCCCTCGCAATTTCGACCAGAATGTTCTCCTCGCACCGGAATCACGAGGGTGCCGCGGCCGGGCCACGAAGGCCCATCAGGCAGCCCCTCCCCTCCCGGCGCTAAGATCGATCCTGGTCCCCGAAAGCCACACGAGGCCAATCGCACCAGGTCGTGCCATCTCGGGGGCTGGGTTTCTACTTCAAAGGCCTACATTCCGTCGTCCGCCATCCTTTGCATTCGACGGTTTTCGTTTGCCGAAACCCCTTGCCCCACTCGACTTTCCCACCCGATGCGCCCCCTACGCTTCGATCCAAATCTTCACCCTTCACTCGCGGAAAATAAGGCTAACCACGGCCGGGCCACGAAGGCCCATCAGGCAGCTCACCCCTCTCCCACAAGCTTCAGGATCAATTCGTTTCTCGCGCTGGCTTGTGGCGAGTCGCACGACCCCTGCCGCTCCAACCGACTCCCCACGTATAAGCCTCTGGGACTCCGCGCAGGGCCCCTCCCCCACCGTCAAGTCAGCTTTTGTCTCTCTGCTCAAGTTTGGGGCCAGGTAGACGTTTTCCCCTTAGCCGCTGGGGCCTCCCCGCGCTGCTCCGCCACTCCTCCCCGCGCTGCTCCGTCACTCCTCCCCCTCCCTCCTCCCGTATAAAAAATGAATAAAGTAAAATCTATATATAGTTTTTATTTAGTTAAATTAATATAAAATTGATATAAATAACCCCTCTGCCACCTGTCCCGCCCCCACCTGTCCCGACCGCGCCCCCGCCAGTCCCAGTCGCTACGGCGCCCCCGCCAGTCCCGACTAGCGCCCCGCTAGTCCCGGTCGCGACGGCGCCCCCGCCAGTCCCGATTAGCGCCCGCTAGTCCCGGTCGCGACGGCGCCCCCGCCAGTCCCGATTAGCGCCCGCTAGTCCCAGTCGCCACGGCGCCCCCGCCAGTCCCGACTAGCGCCCGCTAGTCCCAGTCCCAGTCACTTCTGCTACAATTCTGCTAGTGCCCGCCGCGGTTCCCTCACTCCACCTGCTAGTCCCGACTAAAAATAGGTCTCCAATACAAATAGAACCCAACACTGATACAAATATTAATCCCCAACCTTGGTATTAGGGTGGGTTCAGTTTTCGTCTATTTATGCCCGGTTTAAAATAGGCATATATTTTCATCTATTTACGAGCCGACTAAAAATGGGGGTTGGATACAAATGGAATTCAACACACTTGGGTATGAATCCCAAACCTTGGTATTGGGTGGGTTCGGTTGTCATTCATTAAGGAGCAAACACACATGGGTGTGGGATACAAAATGGAATTCAACACACTAAGGTATTGGGTATTGGGTATTGGGTGGGTTCGGTTCTCATTCATTTAGGAGCAAACACATGGGTCTCGGATACAAAATGGAATTCAACACACTAAGGTATTGGGTATTCATCTATTTACGAGCCGACTAAAAATGGGGGTTGGATGCAAATGGAATTCAACACACTTGGGTATGAATCCCAAACCTTGGTATTGGGTGGGTTCGGTTGTCATTCATTAAGGAGCAAACACACATGGGTGTGGGATACAAATGGAAATTCGACACACTTGGGTGTTAATCCCAAACCTTGGTACTAGGGTGGATTCGCTTCTGATGTATTTGGGAGCAAACACATGGGTGTGGGATACAAAATGGAATTCAACACACTAAGGGGTTTAATCCGGAACCTTGGTAATTGGTGGATTCGATTTTCATATATGTACGACCCGATTAAAAATAGGTATCAAACTTTGTCTATTTGCGGTTTTCATCCACGCATGACCGGATTTAGAAAATGGTGTGGATCTAGATATATTTAGGGCCAGATTAATAATAGGCGTCGGATACAAATGGAACCCGACACACCTAGGTTTTGATCCGGTCGATTAATTGGGTGGATTGGGTCACATCTATTTATGGCCGGATTAAAAAAGAGGTCTGGATTTAGATTTATTTAGGGCCCAACTGAAAATAGGCATACTAAACACGAATGCATTTAGACACACCTAGGTATAAATGCGGTCGATTGGTCGGGTGGATTCGATTATGATCTATTTACGACATGACTAAAAATAGGTACAGATTATGATCTATTTCGTGGATGGATGAATTCGGAAGGTGAGGGTTAAACCTGGGCGTTAGTTAATTGGATGCGAAGGAGTGAAATGGGTGG
>CAXIVC010000146.1:7500-10000 GCA_964035585.1 Polytrichum formosum | reverse complement strand
CGGATCGGGACGGAGGGACTGCCACTCCCTCGGGAAAATATTTCCTTCCAGCGGTCTAGCCGGTGTTACCCGGCCCAGGGGTGAATCCGGGGCTAAATCCGAATATCGTCGAAGGAAGGCTTTTTTTCCCCGAGGCAGCTTTGCCCCCCCCATTTGACAATGGGATTCCCGATTTTGACTTGGACGCGAGCGTCTCCCTTGTTGAATCGGGATTCGTGCAATGCTCGCGTCTCCCTCATCGAAGAGGGATTTGTGACATCTCTCTGCCGAGAGTAGGGGCCAGGTAGACGTTTTCCCTTTTCCCGTTTTTTCCCGAAGCCGCTGGGGTTGGGGCCCCCTCGCGTCGGCCCGACAAAGGGGCGGGAGCGCCTCGGTTTATCTCTGGGGCTAGCCCTACTCAGAAGGCCTACATTCCGTCGTCCGCCATCCTTTGCATTCGACGGTTTTCGTTTGCCGGACTAGCCCCACGCAACCCCGATACGCTTTCCGATTCCCTCGCAATCTCGACCCGAATGTTCTCCTCGCACCGGAATCACGAGGGTGCCGCGGCCGGGCCACGAAGGCCCATCAGGCAGCCCCTCCCCTCCCGGCGCTAAGATCGATCCTGGTTCTGCAGCGGGCAGGGTCGGTCGGCAGAGCCGCCTCCCCTTGTAGAAGCCTCTGGGACTCCGTGCAGGGCCCCTCCCCCATCGTCAAACATCCTTTTGTCTCTCTGCTCACAGTTGGGGCCAGGTAGACGTTTTCCCTTTTCCCGATTCCCTCGCAATTTCGACCAGAATGTTCTCCTCGCACCGGAATCACGAGGGTGCCGCGGCCGGGCCACGAAGGCCCATCAGGCAGCCCCTCCCCTCCCGGCGCTAAGATCGATCCTGGTCCCCGAAAGCCACACGAGGCCAATCGCACCAGGTCGTGCCATCTCGGGGGCTGGGTTTCTACTTCAAAGGCCTACATTCCGTCGTCCGCCATCCTTTGCATTCGACGGTTTTCGTTTGCCGAAACCCTTGCCCCACTCGACTTTCCCACCCGATGCGCCCCCTACGCTTCGATCCAAATCTTCACCCTTCACTCGCGGAAAATAAGGCTAACCACGGCCGGGCCACGAAGGCCCATCAGGCAGCTCACCCCTCTCCCACAAGCTTCAGGATCAATTCGTTTCTCGCGCTGGCTTGTGGCGAGTCGCACGACCCCTGCCGCTCCAACCGACTCCCCACGTATAAGCCTCTGGGACTCCGCGCAGGGCCCCTCCCCCACCGTCAAGTCAGCTTTTGTCTCTCTGCTCAAGTTTGGGGCCAGGTAGACGTTTTCCCCTTAGCCGCTGGGGCCTCCCCGCGCTGCTCCGCCACTCCTCCCCGCGCTGCTCCGTCACTCCTCCCCCTCCCTCCTCCCGTATAAAAAATGAATAAAGTAAAATCTATATATAGTTTTTATTTAGTTAAATTAATATAAAATTGATATAAATAACCCCTCTGCCACCTGTCCCGCCCCCACCTGTCCCGACCGCGCCCCCGCCAGTCCCAGTCGCTACGGCGCCCCCGCCAGTCCCGACTAGCGCCCCGCTAGTCCCGGTCGCGACGGCGCCCCCGCCAGTCCCGATTAGCGCCCGCTAGTCCCGGTCGCGACGGCGCCCCCGCCAGTCCCGATTAGCGCCCGCTAGTCCCAGTCGCCACGGCGCCCCCGCCAGTCCCGACTAGCGCCCGCTAGTCCCAGTCCCAGTCACTTCTGCTACAATTCTGCTAGTGCCCGCCGCGGTTCCCTCACTCCACCTGCTAGTCCCGACTAAAAATAGGTCTCCAATACAAATAGAACCCAACACTGATACAAATATTAATCCCCAACCTTGGTATTAGGGTGGGTTCAGTTTTCGTCTATTTATGCCCGGTTTAAAATAGGCATATATTTTCATCTATTTACGAGCCGACTAAAAATGGGGGTTGGATACAAATGGAATTCAACACACTTGGGTATGAATCCCAAACCTTGGTATTGGGTGGGTTCGGTTGTCATTCATTAAGGAGCAAACACACATGGGTGTGGGATACAAAATGGAATTCAACACACTAAGGTATTGGGTATTGGGTATTGGGTGGGTTCGGTTCTCATTCATTTAGGAGCAAACACATGGGTCTCGGATACAAAATGGAATTCAACACACTAAGGTATTGGGTATTCATCTATTTACGAGCCGACTAAAAATGGGGGTTGGATGCAAATGGAATTCAACACACTTGGGTATGAATCCCAAACCTTGGTATTGGGTGGGTTCGGTTGTCATTCATTAAGGAGCAAACACACATGGGTGTGGGATACAAATGGAAATTCGACACACTTGGGTGTTAATCCCAAACCTTGGTACTAGGGTGGATTCGCTTCTGATGTATTTGGGAGCAAACACATGGGTGTGGGATACAAAATGGAATTCAACACACTAAGGGGTTTAATCCGGAACCTTGGTAATTGGTGGATTCGATTTTCATATATGTACGACCCGATTAAAAATAGG
>CAXIVC010000143.1:20000-22500 GCA_964035585.1 Polytrichum formosum | reverse complement strand
GAATTCATCCATCCACGAAATAGATCATAATCTGTACCTATTTTTAGTCATGTCGTAAATAGATCATAATCGAATCCACCCGACCAATCGACCGCATTTATACCTAGGTGTGTCTAAATGCATTCGTGTTTAGTATGCCTATTTTCAGTTGGGCCCTAAATAAATCTAAATCCAGACCTCTTTTTTAATCCGGCCATAAATAGATGTGACCCAATCCACCCAATTAATCGACCGGATCAAAACCTAGGTGTGTCGGGTTCCATTTGTATCCGACGCCTATTATTAATCTGGCCCTAAATATATCTAGATCCACACCATTTTCTAAATCCGGTCATGCGTGGATGAAAACCGCAAATAGACAAAGTTTGATACCTATTTTTAATCGGGTCGTACATATATGAAAATCGAATCCACCAATTACCAAGGTTCCGGATTAAACCCCTTAGTGTGTTGAATTCCATTTTGTATCCCACACCCATGTGTTTGCTCCCAAATACATCAGAAGCGAATCCACCCTAGTACCAAGGTTTGGGATTAACACCCAAGTGTGTCGAATTTCCATTTGTATCCCACACCCATGTGTGTTTGCTCCTTAATGAATGACAACCGAACCCACCCAATACCAAGGTTTGGGATTCATACCCAAGTGTGTTGAATTCCATTTGCATCCAACCCCCATTTTTAGTCGGCTCGTAAATAGATGAATACCCAATACCTTAGTGTGTTGAATTCCATTTTGTATCCGAGACCCATGTGTTTGCTCCTAAATGAATGAGAACCGAACCCACCCAATACCCAATACCCAATACCTTAGTGTGTTGAATTCCATTTTGTATCCCACACCCATGTGTGTTTGCTCCTTAATGAATGACAACCGAACCCACCCAATACCAAGGTTTGGGATTCATACCCAAGTGTGTTGAATTCCATTTGTATCCAACCCCCATTTTTAGTCGGCTCGTAAATAGATGAAAATATATGCCTATTTTAAACCGGGCATAAATAGACGAAAACTGAACCCACCCTAATACCAAGGTTGGGGATTAATATTTGTATCAGTGTTGGGTTCTATTTGTATTGGAGACCTATTTTTAGTCGGGACTAGCAGGTGGAGTGAGGGAACCGCGGCGGGCACTAGCAGAATTGTAGCAGAAGTGACTGGGACTGGGACTAGCGGGCGCTAGTCGGGACTGGCGGGGGCGCCGTGGCGACTGGGACTAGCGGGCGCTAATCGGGACTGGCGGGGGCGCCGTCGCGACCGGGACTAGCGGGCGCTAATCGGGACTGGCGGGGGCGCCGTCGCGACCGGGACTAGCGGGGCGCTAGTCGGGACTGGCGGGGGCGCCGTAGCGACTGGGACTGGCGGGGGCGCGGTCGGGACAGGTGGGGGCGGGACAGGTGGCAGAGGGGTTATTTATATCAATTTTATATTAATTTAACTAAATAAAAACTATATATAGATTTTACTTTATTCATTTTTTATACGGGAGGAGGGAGGGGGAGGAGTGACGGAGCAGCGCGGGGAGGAGTGGCGGAGCAGCGCGGGGAGGCCCCAGCGGCTAAGGGGAAAACGTCTACCTGGCCCCAAACTTGAGCAGAGAGACAAAAGCTGACTTGACGGTGGGGGAGGGGCCCTGCGCGGAGTCCCAGAGGCTTATACGTGGGGAGTCGGTTGGAGCGGCAGGGGTCGTGCGACTCGCCACAAGCCAGCGCGAGAAACGAATTGATCCTGAAGCTTGTGGGAGAGGGGTGAGCTGCCTGATGGGCCTTCGTGGCCCGGCCGTGGTTAGCCTTATTTTCCGCGAGTGAAGGGTGAAGATTTGGATCGAAGCGTAGGGGGCGCATCGGGTGGGAAAGTCGAGTGGGGCAAGGGTTTCGGCAAACGAAAACCGTCGAATGCAAAGGATGGCGGACGACGGAATGTAGGCCTTTGAAGTAGAAACCCAGCCCCCGAGATGGCACGACCTGGTGCGATTGGCCTCGTGTGGCTTTCGGGGACCAGGATCGATCTTAGCGCCGGGAGGGGAGGGGCTGCCTGATGGGCCTTCGTGGCCCGGCCGCGGCACCCTCGTGATTCCGGTGCGAGGAGAACATTCTGGTCGAAATTGCGAGGGAATCGGGAAAAGGGAAAACGTCTACCTGGCCCCAACTGTGAGCAGAGAGACAAAAGGATGTTTGACGATGGGGGAGGGGCCCTGCACGGAGTCCCAGAGGCTTCTACAAGGGGAGGCGGCTCTGCCGACCGACCCTGCCCGCTGCAGAACCAGGATCGATCTTAGCGCCGGGAGGGGAGGGGCTGCCTGATGGGCCTTCGTGGCCCGGCCGCGGCACCCTCGTGATTCCGGTGCGAGGAGAACATTCGGGTCGAGATTGCGAGGGAATCGGAAAGCGTATCGGGGTTGCGTGGGGCTAGTCCGGCAAACGAAAACCGTCGAATGCAAAGGATGGCGGACGACGGAATGTAGGCCTTCTGAGTAGGGCTAGCCCCAGAGATAAACCG
>CAXIVC010000142.1:0-34138 GCA_964035585.1 Polytrichum formosum | reverse complement strand
TATCAGGATGACCACAACTGGCCGTTCTCCAAGCTGTTGCTTCGGTGTTTGTTTGCTTTTCGCTCAATCATGTACACATGACGCTTGCGCGATGTGTTTGTTTGTCACGTCGTCTCACATTCCATGCGCAATTTGTAACTGGCAATGCGTCCAAACCCGTTACATGTGTGGGGACCGTTAGACCCACAACCGTTACACTCAAAACCGTTACCGCATGACCGTTACACTCAAAACCGTTCCATGCAAAACCGTTACATACAAAAACGTGGCATGTCCGTCACACGTTGAGATCGGAATGAGTACGTGACGACCGTCACAATAATATTCTTGACCGACATACTCGGAACCGTTACTCCAGGTAACAGCGTGTCACAGCCTGAGTGTAGCAGTTGACGCGTGTCACATTGGATCACTGCGTGTAAACGTACAACACATGTACGCGTAGGCAAGATACATTCGGTCATTCACACGCTATGGCTGTCTAGATTAACTTCGTGCGTGTCAACTCTGTATCCGGAGTCCAAATGACTGAGCACCCGGATTCGGAATCATAATGCTGTGCTTTCCTTGTCATGGTGAGCGCCCACACCTCGGCACTGCCTGACGAGTAACCCCGCGTCACGGCTCACACTGTCTTCATGCGCACATGTATCACTCTTGACGTTAAAGGCATGTAGTCATCGGCTCGCTCGCACTTCGCTCACTCCGTCGTTGTCGCATACATAACATTAATCCATGCATTCGACAACGCTAGCTTGCACTCGTGTGATGTTGCAAGCACTGTCTGCATGTCATCCTTGAACTATGTCTGAAGCACGCCACGTGTCTAGTCGTGTGACAAGGACGCGTATGGCTGGTCTTGACTAGCTGTCTACGGTGTGCAGGGTGTGGTCATAGCAGCGCAGTGTTGCACTCCTCTCTGATGTGACAGAATGGGGCTGCTGCTTGATGCAGCCACATCATTGGATGAGCGGCTACAGGGTGCTATTCATTGCCATACATGACACATCGCACACTCGCTCTATTATGCCTCGTCGCTACACAAGTCCGTGCACTCAGGTGGTAGAGCAGCAGATCAGTAGCGCAGCAGGGTTGACTTGCATCGGCAACGCTTTCCTCGGACTTGCAATGCGTCATGGCTGTATGATGCTCGTATCGTCGTGTCTCGAACAGGGGAAGTCGAGATCCAGAAGAGGCTCATGTCGCTAATGTCCGCTAGAGATGCCAAACGAATCAGCTTGCGCGAAGCCTCCTGCCGTGCCCCTGTACACTGCGCATGATGCAACAAGCGTCACCACATACGCGACCAGACAGAGGCGCACGTGAGCTGTATAACCCTGTGCAGCGGATCAAGGAAGGATTGAATGAGAGGTCTTACACCTTCAGTGTGATGCCTGTGTGCATGCATGCCTTCCAGTGTGCACGCTCTGACGATGACACAGATGTGACGCGTTGTTGTGCATGCGGATCAGACCCTCGCAAGGCGTTACTACACAGTGCTGTACGCATACATGCTCATGTGACTGGACCCACTGAAGGACGCTTCTGTTGTAGTACCTTAGCTCTGAGTCCAAGTCTAGATTCTTGCCAATCAGTCCCTCTGTACAAGACAGCGCAGCACAGATATCACATGCAACATGACATCAGCTGCGTGTGTAGTACAACAGGCGATAGCTTGTTAGATTACAGTTTGCAGTTTACGCCAGCTCACGTGCAGCCACTGGCGCATCACTATCACGACAGTGTGCGTGGTTATATAGTTCGCATGGGCATTGACATATGCAAGGACATTCGCAAGTCGTCAATACTGTTTGCTTGAGAGTACTGCACCCTTGTAATATAGGGAACCGTCAAGCTTGCGTTTGCGCGCACATACACAGTTGCGTACACGTGATGACAGCACCCTCTTCTGTATGTAGCTCACCTTTGAAGTGCATGCCACAAACAAGACAGCTGCTGCTGTTGTTGCTATGACCCGTCACAGTCTGTCGATACGATGGTGTCGCAACATGAGCAGCGGCTGTATCGTCAACAACGTGTCCCCTCAACAACTTGTGCATGCGGCATTCGATGATGTGTTGCTGTTCATTGCTGCCGAAGCCAATGCTGCTGGCTTTCTCCTGTGAAGAATACAGAGCAAACACATCCGAGTAATAAAGACAGAGGCAGACGTTGCTGTGAGGACAAGCTCGATGAACAAGCACATGCACAAGCACATGCACAAGCACATGCACACGCATACGCATACGTACACATCAACGATCAAGCACAGAGTCGTTGGGCAGCACATGCGAATGACTGTTGGACCGTGATGTTCGTTGTATCGGTCGATTTAGTCAGGCTTGGTCCGCATGCACGAGATGCACACGCGGCTAGTGTGCCTGAGTATGCGCGGTCATACACACGAGGGCACGCGCAAGCAAAAGTGCTTATACCTGTGTGATAGTCAGGAAGGTCAGGGGATGAGATGCTGCGTCTCCAAGTTACCCAGTGTAGCGTCTTGACGTGGACGTGGCGGAGCATCATGCTAGCTGCACATTGAAGGGCCCCTTGTACTCCTGATACTCTTGTGTCTCTCGCCTGTCAGGGTGAGCATGCACCACACAGAACAGTCATACCGCGCGACACAATGAGGTATGCGTTACAAACAAAAAGCTGCATCCTTAGCATGCTCAACAAGACAACTGACTGTACCAAGCTGCCAAGGAGTTCCATGAATGCAGAACGCGGCAGGCAAAGACGCTGCATGTGTACGCTCAGAATCCGCACTTTGGCAGCGATCAATGGTTCGAGAACATATAACTCGCGCCAGGAAAGTGCACACGGACAAGCGATACAATTTGAAGACGCGATCCTCATACGTCATGAACAAGCACATCAGGTGCAGCTTGACCATCATGAGAGGTGACATGCAAATAATCTGTCTCGCCTTGCCGCCAGCTGAAGCTGAGAAAGGCACATGCATGAGATGTCCTTTCCTGACTCAGCTGACGCTTGACGATCACGTAGTCAAAGGGCACAATACATGAATATAACAGTTGCTCGCTTACCCCAAGGCGAGCTCTATGTTAGTCTGCTTTTGAGTGGTCGGCGTAGTGCCAGCAAATGGTGTGACAAGATCTCCTCGAACGTGGTTGTCTCTCATTTACGCCTGCCATGCAGGCTGAGTCTATCATGCATCTCCAACCCTTCCTTGCTGACACCTGTTGACGGCATGCAAGCATATATGTACAGCACAGAGAGATTGATCGTGTGAGTATCTTGGTGCAGGACGTATAAGTAGGTAGCAGGTCGCTAGCTTATCAATTGATGCACTGCATGGTAGCTTTAGCCGCAGTGTATTGCATGATACAAGCGACTGCGCAGGCGTCATATGTGTCAGCGTAGCTTGGGTCTTTGTTGCGCACACCTCTGTGCCATGAGTGAACCGGGCATGCCCATCTACAAGTAAAAGCGCTATGCAATTTCGTACCTCCTAGAGCACGTGGAAGCAGCCCCGTCAACATGCTTGCTTACTATAGTAGAGTTAATGTTGCTCTCTTATTGCTGTAGCTGCGTGCTGTAGTGTACGCAAATTGCATATACAATCACTGGAATCTTGGCTCAGTCACCCAGTCCGCGCGCCTGTTATAGAAATGTATAACAGGTAACACAGCAGTGTGGAGTCAGCGCTCGTTGTGAGCGTTCGTGCTGCGCGGTAGTAGTGGTAGCGTGTGTCAAAGGATCGCAGTGTTGTGGCATGCTGACACATTCAAGCACGTGTTCTTCTGTTCTGACTGTGAGCAGACCAAGGAGGCCGTTTTGAGGTCAATCTTTGATTCGTCGACATCAGTGATCCATTCACGAAACCTCGATCGTGTGAACAAACACGTGTGTTGCTGTCATCGCGTAACAAACTGTGCTAGGACACGACATGGCGTGTCATGCAGCCACGCAATGACATGGTCGAAAAGGTACAAGTGCCACGATGTGTGCATGCATGCAGATGCACGTGTGTGTCGTCCTCACCTGTCTGTTTCCAAGCAACCTACGTGCAGCTTTGCGCTCCCTGCAATCCGCCTGCATACGCTCAAGGCTCTGTGTTCGTCTGTAGGGACAGCAAAGTACATCAGCGATGCACCAGCAAGGCAGTGAGGTTGAGTAGGTCCCTTGAGTAGGTCCGACGAGGCAACGCCGCGTGAATATTCTGAGGCATGCTGTGACCGCGTGCGCCATGTGCGGCTACTGACAACAGCTTCTTGCTGATTGCGTGTGTGCACTTGCGAAGCATCACTCAACTAGTGTTGGCAACACAAGAGACATGCGCGTCTTCATGTGAGCACATCTTACGCCTTGGCTCTACAATACAACGCGAAGCTGTACGATGAAGTCAGACTCAGCAACTGCATGCATGGTGCATAATGCATGGTGCATATATAGCCCAGCGGTTTCATGGCCAACGTGAAAGCAAGGTGCAGGTTACAGCTGAGCAATATGCATCCAGCCTCTGAGCAACTCAAGCAAGAATGGGCATAAGACATGCGTGGACATGCAGGCCTGAATAGACACGGATAGACGACCAGCTATTTGCCTGAAGCTATGACTACATGCATGTGTGTACCTGAGATACAAGTAGGTTGAGGTGTGTGCTCAGCCAGCACGGAGCGCTTGATACACGCTCGCACATCCGCTTTGCACTGCTGATCTCTCTTGCCTCTTGCTAGCAGCGGACCTGATGCAGATACCATACGTAACATGCAATCACAGACGTAATGTGATTCAAGAAGGTCATGCTCTGGATAAGAAAGCAGGATCAAGTGTGTCGCGTGAGATACTGTGTCATACGGTTACTGCTTATGCATAAGTCATTCAAAACTCTATACGCGACTGCTCGATGAAATCGTGCTGCGCAACGCACAGACTACATGTGGTGTGCGTCACCCCTGTGCACTGACGAGATTCAATTCGATGTCCTTATGCTTGTCAAACATGTTGCGAACGAGGCTTGACAGGCTCGACGTATAACTACGGCACCTCATGCGCTGAAAAGCAGAACAGGAGCTTCTGCGAGATGGACCGGTCCCTTCTTAAAGCGTGTCTTCGGCCTGCACTGCTGCTGCGGCAGACTGTCGCTATAGTGACAGGTCAGCAGTAGTGGTTTACTCGCATGAACAAGGGCAGTCGTTCTCATGAGCCCAGGCAAAGACTGCAGTGGCGTTCTCAGCGCGCCATCCCTCTGCGTACCAGCGTTCATCAAATTTTCGACAGTCCCAATTGCCCCAGCTTGCACCAGAGGCTTTGGCCCACTGCAACAGATCCAAGCTCCAGCATATGAAGGTGTCTCTGACAGGTTCTTCGTCTAGATCCACATGGCGTCCAGCAGAGCAGAGACACGCATAGCTTGCAGGCCAGTCTGCCTTGACAGTGTCACGCAGCCATCTTGCTGTCATCTTGTGACCGTTCAGGCCAGCATCTGATAGGAGCACTGACTTCTGAGCTGCCGTTAGCTTGGGCTGCTGCTGCCACAGCTGCTGTAACATGCTCAGCCTCTGTGTCTCATTGAGCCTTGCAGACAGTAACACTTTGCTCATGACGTCGTAGCCACTCCATGAGCAGCCTGATTGAATCAGCCACTGCAACAGATGCGGATGCTTTACCAGACAGCCTGCTGCTGCTATGGTGATTGCGTCTGACCAGGGCATGTCCTTGAGTTTGCACAGAGTGAGCACATCCATCGGCTGCAAGCTCTTTTTGATGACATGCTTTGCAAACTTGTGGTCTGGCAGCTGGAAAACAGCAGTGGTCAAGCCGCTCTGAAATGCCATGTCTAGCCGGACTCCGGACACGACAGCGCTGCGCCAATCTGTGACGTAGATGAACGGTTTCTCCTGCGCTTGGGCATGCTTGCGACAGAAACGTAGATACAGCCCTCGCCATCTTCTGTTCAGGCCTGCAAGGTAGAGCCAGTCTTTTGTGCCCGTCGCGTTGAATACATGCTGCAGCATGTCACCTGCGCCCAAAACCTGGTCTGTGCTGCTCTGGTATACCTCATGCGGACTCTCGGCTTCAGCTGTGATGCGGCTGTGTGCAGCAATTATCCGATCTTTACGCTGCAGCAGCCTGTCTTTCGCTTCGAGCATATTGTCCTTTGCTGCCAGCATTCGTTCCTTTACGGCAATGATCCCATTCTGCACAGCAATCTCTTGATCTCGCAGCGCGATCAAGTCCTCTTTGAGACGCAGTTCTCGCTGACACTGCGCAAGCAGGTCTGCAACGCACTCTGTGTCGCTAGAATCAGCATCATCGCTGCTTGACGTTGTTGTTACTGTGACATCTGTTGACGCGCTCATGTTGGGTGCTGAAGCCGGCAGAGCGAGAGCAACAACTGCTTGCACGTCAATAACTGCCTCACAGCGACCACCAGGGCGAGTGCCAATGCTGCTCATCTGATTGGATCTTCCTCAATCGCCTTCCGCCGTATCGCACGACCACAGCATGGTTCTTGGATTCGGAGCTGCTACCAATGTTTTCTCAGGTCTGTGTGCACAGTGCAGCAAGAATTGATCACAATTGCAATGGTGGTTCGAGCCCGTGCGCTCACGACGCTGCAATGTTCGTGGCCTGCCTGCTCCTTGCATCACAACAGTTGCCACCAGCAGCAAGGCGAGTCAACTAGAGAGCGACGACAATGCACGCTGCGAGAAGCGACCTATCCAGGACAGCGAAGGCGAGGAGGAGGAGTACATTGAGACACAGAGCGACTCGGACGACAGCTACTCCGAGGAGCCCGTCAAGAAAAAGGGTTTGTGTCTGCTTAACTCTGCTTCATGCGTGCGCCACTGGTTCGTGTCCGCTTGAATCGGATGCCATCTCTCAATCCATGCGTGACACATCGTACTGCAGGCGGCCAGCAGCCGCAACAGCAGCAGCAGCAAGAAGCAGAAGACCACGCCATCATCATCAGCCAGCGTAAAGAAGGCCAAGAAGCTGAGCGCTGATGAGATCCTGGCCCGTGAGGACACCTCCTGGGTGGCCTTCAAGACCCAGGCTGAGCTAGCTGAGACCGTCAAGGTGCTCATTGCGCACATCCGCACACCTTCTAAGAAGGGTGGCCCTGCTGCAAGCGGTCCCGTTGATGAAGCTGCTGTGGAGAAGTTCCGTGCCATGCTGAAGAAGGGCATCAAGGGCCAGATGCTCTGGAGGTGAAGCGTGCAATCAAATGCTTACACTGTGACTGTCGCTCGTCAGCGCTGTGAGGTTGCAACTCTTGAATAGGATGCCTACCATCTTCCTGATTCTTCTGACAGGCCTTCATGCAAGACTGGTGGAGCCAGCTATGCTTACGAGACCCTTGCAAATGAGAACATGGTCATTGCTGCTCTCAAGCTGCAAGGTGCTGACCTGCCCTCTGCAAGGAACAAGACCATTGCCAAGAAGTTCACTGTTGATCAATTTGAGAGCGCCGTTGGCTACATCTCTGCGAGCATCAGGTAAACTGTTAACATCTCTCTAGGTCACACGTGTCGTCCCATGGTCAGCCTCTCGCTATACAATCCGTTCGCTTCTGACGCAATAGGTATGGCTCTCTCAGTCTGCGAGGCGACGTCAAGTGCACCTTCACGCGCGAGACTGGGCTGCTCAAGATTGCTGGCAAGTACGGGTGCTGAGCGAGCTTATGAATGATTGCACGAGTTGCAGCGTGACGAGCGAGTGGTTGAATGCAGTGCACGACACAAGTGTAAGCGATCATGACCATCAATGAGCAGCGCATGGGTCTAAAGAAGGTGTGTTGGATGTTAGTGATGATAGGTCAGAGCAGCACCACTGCGTAACGTGAAGTAAGGTGTAGCATAACAGAACAAAAGCAATGCCTTGGTTAAGGTTTCATGACGTGTAACGGCTCGAGATGTCGCTGGACAGCCATTGAATATGAAGGATTCCAACCAGTGTAAGTCTCCTGACATTATATGCCATGACATGTCGTACGGACACATGCGTAAGTGCAGTTTGCACTCGAAGCGCTGACGTGCGCACAGCGAGACGATGGTTCTTGTCGCATGTGCGGTAGGCCCAAGACAGTCAGGGCTGGTGAGATCCATATTCGTCACGACATGCTGCCATGGCAAAGCAACAGTTGTCTGTAGCACGACTATTTCGGAATCAGTGTGACACGCAGGTTGCACTGAGCCCGTGTACTATGCTCAGCATCTGATACGTGTGAGCTTCGCCGGTCAGCCAGCTGACGTAGTCACGCATGTTGTAGCAGAATGTGCTGCGACTGTTGCGAGTGTCAGTAGTGCTGCACTCAGCAAATGCACAATCAAAGCTCAAGGGCAGTTGTAGGATAGCGTATCTTCGTTGATTGCCAGCATGGCTCTGCATTCATTTCCTTTCTGAGCTTAATGCGAATTATCATGCATACTGAGAACCAGAACTGCTGCTAGAGTCGTCGTTGTTCTCCGCATCCAAAGCAAGTGAGCGTAGCTTGAGCTCAACCCATTTCTTCGCCTCTCTTTCAGTCTGCACCAATTATCCACAGAAGCATTCGAAAACACACAGCGCTGTTCAGTATGATGGTTGATAGCTTTACGCACCGTTGATAAGTGTGACGTGACGAAAAGTGCTAGTGTGCAACAGATACGGGTGCAGCTCACCTGCGAATTGGCGATTCGCGTGTCGAAATCTATTTGTCGCAGCTGCACATTCAGATGAGACCACTTCACTCGTCCCATGCCAGTCCTGCCCTTTGCATGATACTGCGTATGACAATAGAATATTGCAAACAGGTATCATATGAGTCGTTCCCGTACCAGCGTGCTTCGAGCAGGCCGCGTGCGTATACGAGCAAGCATGCATGCCAAAGAGCAATCAAAACGCTTCCCACCCTAATCTTCTTCTGTGAGCGGCCCTTGCCAACAAAGATGTGCTCCAGCTCCAGCTGATCTGGCGTGAAGTTGAACTTGTCAGCTGCTTCTCGACACGCATCCGAGAGCACCTGCAACGTTGTCTGCATACAAGCAACGTACGCCACCAGACTGTCAGTTGACAACAGCTGACAACGCTCTTATGTGCTCAGTCAGGATGCTGTACCTTGGCATGTTTCTTTTTGCTGAACATAAGCTGCGCTACCGCTTGCCGTACTGTGAGACCTCGCACTAGTTTAGCCACCAGACCTAGTTTCATCGGCGATATTCTGATCTCTTTCTCCACAAGCCGCACAACCTGCGAGTATGATACAAGCGTGTGATGTAGCTTAGTACGGCGTGTCATACCATATACGATCGCTAGCCTGCACTGTGATATACAATTTGCTAGCCTGCCCTGTGGTATACAATAGACTGACATTATACCTTAGCATCATCCAGCTTTGCTTGCTGCTCTCGCTGCCAGCTGCAACACACACACAAAGCCGCGCAAACAACACTATGTAAAACAAAGCTTGTCAGCCTGACTGACGACCAAAGCAGTATGGACACACCTGCCCGGCTCTCTAGGTTGCCATCTGTCCTCCTTTTCTAGGTACAAGTATGCGTCCTACAGCAGCACGCACTCACAATCGTTTAGAGGCGCAGTACACACGATGCACGCAACAAGATCGGCGAAAGGGCTCACTCTGAGATGCTCATTGAAGGCCTCGTAGTAGTGCGTTTTGCCAGGCTTCCGCCCGACGTGAGGGAAGGCTGTATCTGCTGCTATGGTGCCTCGGTGTCGCTTGCAGAGCCAGGACGAGTTTGCTAGCGCAGGGGCTGATCGCGTCAGTTGCCGCCGACACAGTGCATGCAGAAAGGGCTGTACATTCTGCATGTTCAAGCAATCAGTTGCGTCTCAATCTTCAAAGATTGAAAAATTCTCGGCGGGTCCCACCAAAAAGCTGATGATTCACCAACAGCAAAGAGGTTCGTAACAGTGATAAGCAGTTGCGTAGAAGAGTGAGCGCCATGTCGCAGGACATGGACTGGTTCGCGAACTGGCAGATCATGGTCTCAGGTCTAGGGGCATTCCCAGACAAGTACCTCATTCAGAACCTCACGCAGCAGGCAGAGAAGAACCCCAGGATGTCCACAAGGTGCAGACACATAGCAGCAGACAGAGAGCGCGTGCAGCACCATCGCTTTACACACGTGTTTCACGAAAGTGCTCTAGACAAGACAACAGCACAGCAGAGCACACACGCGCACAGAAGTACACATCTGTCTCTTGTCGGAATCGTCTTCTTTGAGCTGTGCTTCTTGTGCCATGCTTCGCTGCCTGTTACGGGACGTTTCTGCGCGTGAGACGTCTCGCACACGAGCCAAAACTGGCTATCCTGCTGAGGCTTCGAGAGACTGATGGCGTCACGCAGCAGCTGATGAAGTGAGTTTATGATTTGATTCCCCTCGTGACCCCCCGCAGTGTCGTCGCGCTACTGGAAGGCATGCTGAGTGATCCAGGCATCCCCCCTGACCGCAAGCTCCCCTTGTGCTACCTGGCGGACTCTATCCTGAAGAATGTGCATGGACAATTTCCTATGCTGTTTGAGAGGAACCTGCAGACCTGGTTTATCAGTGCATATAATGCAGTGGATGCTAAGGTATTGCTGTTGTGCACCTGCTTCAAAAAAGATCCATGGTCCTGAGTGTGGTTAACAGGAAGACTCCGTGCGCGCTGCTTTTGTTGGCCTATGGGCGCGTGTGCCAGCTTGTATACCTGCGACAGAGTTCCTGTGCGAGATTCTGTTTGCAGCAGCGCCGCCTGCTGCCGCTATTCGTGTGTTGTCACCATGGTCGCGCAAGTCACTATTCAGTGCTGGTTCGCTACGCCTTGTTTTCTTGAGATGAGCGTGCTCGAGCGTGCCTGTGCATCAGCTTATGTTTCCTGACCTTACGCTCGACCCTTGTTGGTGTCGTTATCTGCGCGGAACAGTCCAAGCACAGCATGCAGAGGGTCTTGGGCACCTGGGAACAGACACAGTAAGTTTCTCCTCTCTAACGATCTCAGTAGTAGTGTGCGATGTTGCTCAGTGACCCTCTGCTACCTGCCCATTCACTTGCGATACAGCAGTATTGATATCGAGCGCAACGTGAGCACGTTTAAATGCTGATGATGTGAAGGATGTGAAGGGACTACTGACAACTCGTGACGTATGTGCAAGTGCCGACATGTACCGCCTTGATGTACCGTGCACTGATCGTTTTTGTACTGTCTATGGCTACTGAGCCTGTCGTATGTCTCGAGTCGCAGTGCTTGCATGCCAGCCACGTGGGCTCCTAGCCACGTAGTGTCCTTACTGTCAGAGTGCTGATCGTCATGCAATGCATTGCGTCCATGAACGCAGTCGAACGCTGTCTTGAGAGTGCACAAGCATTGTACGCGCGCTACCGTCCTCTCTTTATGATTGCCCATCATCCCATCCTGATGTAGTGTGCCATTTGTTACTTTGATGTTCCACTGTACAGGCTCTTTCCTGCGCCGCTACTGGGCATCCTGCGCGCTCATGTCTCTGGCACATCTACGCCGCAGCCTATTCGAGTTGTTGGCGCTGTCACTCACCAGCAGCAGCGGCCACAGCCTCAGGTGCGTGTACATAACGTTCACAGAGCATGTGCAAAGCACGCACAAAGCACGCGCATATCGTGTAGTACAGGGCAGTGACGCGTGTAACAGCGCGTCTATCGCAGCACTGCTTCCGGTCTGAAGTAACACAGCTAATGCGGATCCTCTGCGTAAGCGATCATGCAGGCTTGTTACACCCTAGCCAGCACACCTCTGCTATCGAATGTTGTGCTACAACATGATCAATGTGAACGGAACGAACACGCCATCTCGATACGTACTACAATACACTGGAGGTGTGAGTCGTATACTCACGCATGGCATGCATGCAGTTTGACTCCTGACGAATACTTGTCCTGTCAACTTATGTTCAGGTGCAGCAATCGCCACAACAGCACCAGCCATCACCACAGCGACCAGTGCCACGGCAGCCACAGATACAACAGCAGCAGCAACAGCAACCTATGCAACAGCAGACGTTTCAGCAGCCGCAACAGCAGCAATTCCCGCAACCACCACCTATGATGCAGCAACCGCAGCAACAACATGTGTTGCAGCAGCCACAAACCTTCTCACAGCAGCAACCGCAGCAGCAGCAGCAGCAGCAGCAGCAGCAGCAGCAGCAGCAGCAGCAACAGCTACCAATGCAAGCACAGGTGCCAATGCAGCATGGCTTGTTGCCTGTGCCCCCGTCTCCACCAGTACCGCCCTATAGGCAGCAGTCGCCAACGCCTCAAATGACAGGGGTTCAGCAGGTGATTGCTTCAGAGCATAGTGTACATGGGCTAATGTTGGGTACACACAGCAGCTATGTAACAAGGGGCGTATGTGTAAGCGGCGCAGTACCACCCGGCTTGCTTGTGACAGCAGCGTCTGGTGCTCCTTTCGCTTTTGAGTGTGTACGTCGCTCTTAGTGCTTGGCCTGATTCTTCTTGTAATCGTTGACAGCTGCCTTGTTGGCTAGTGCACTTTGCGCATCATCTGCTTGCTTTGCTCGAACGCCGTTGAAACTTCATGAAACTATATGCGTTGCGCGCCGCAACTTGGTGCCACATGAAACGTTGGTGCACCTGCACTCGAGCGCTCGTTGTCAAGTCTTGCAGTAGCTTGTGTTTGATATGCTTATCCCATGTTTGAGCGCGCTATATAACATGCGGCTCCTGCACTTGGACAAGCAACAGTGCTCGGTCGTGCGCGTCCTTGATCTCATATGACATGTACCGGACGAGCATCGCTCATAAGCTGTGTGCTGAGTCGTGTTCTGAGTCATTAGCTGAGTCAAAAGGCATGCTGTAATGTATCGCTTTACCGATAACATAATCAATGTACAACAGGGAGGAGGACCGCTGACAAGTGGGCACCCTTTCCCGCCCCCCCAGCCACCACCAAGACCCCCCAGTGTTGTTCCACCAAGACCCCCCAGCAGTGTTCTGCTCCCTCCTCCACTGGTTCCGCAAGATCTTCATGCACACGGCACTGCACAGAATGTGCCTGCACAGCATGCGAACATGAATATGCCAGTACAGCCACTGACAGTTATGCAGCCTACCGGAGTGTTGGGCCACTATGCTGTGCACGGTATTGCCAGTGACATGGATGCAATGCGTGTCTCTCCTGCTCTGCCAGTGCCCCCACTTGAGCAACCAGGTCAGTGCCTCATTTGACCAGCATGTCACTTAAGTAATGGTCGTTGTCAGACACTACTGGACTTGTTACTTTATGCAACATGACACATGGCGCTATCGATCTTGTGCTTCGCTCGTCCATGTAACCGTTGTTGGCTATGTATTTCATTGCTGTGCACGCTGTCATATCACGAGTGCGCGTCGCCTCTGTTGCGCTTGTACCCTATGGATTATGTGGTGTTACATGTACACCGCGGAACCGTACTTGCGGTCACATGAGCGCACGGCTGTTTGCACTTGCGCTCATGCATGCATGCACTGCTGCACCACGAGGCTGCATCACGAGACTGCAATAGCTCTGTGCTGCATCGTACTACATCAGTACTGAGTAATTCGTATAATTCCCTCGCATGCCATCTGTATCAGGTCTAACATTTTGTCGTGATGCAATGCTGTCGTGCTGTTCCACCGTAGCATTGCCATGACGGATACTCATTCCAAAAGTCACCGCAAGGGTGCGACAGAGCAAACAAGACGTGACCACCCTTCAGCGCTCTTGGTTCGCGCTCGTCAGACGATTTATTACAAGCTCAACTGACACTCAAGTGTATTGCGTTTGTTTGATGCGTCATGCAGTCATGGTGAAGCCTGAGGCAAGTAGCACACCAACAGCAGCATCAACAGCAGCAGCAGTGCCAGCACAGCGAGAAAAGAAACCTGCCCGCAAGCGCTGGGCACCCAGTGGCAGCGCAACATCATCTAGCGATCAGCTACCAATCATGACTGTTGGCTCAGAGGAGTACCATGCAGCTGTAGAGGCTCGTACAAAGCAGCTCCTGCAAGAGTCTCTCGGTACGTATGCATTGCAGTATAGTCTGTCACGTACTGTGGTCTATACTGTGACTGGTGTGTATATGGCTTTCGCTGGTACAACCAGACGCACAATAGGAACTTGCAATGCGATTCGCATCGTTGCTGCATGTGCGCATACACAGCACTGCATTGATGTCGGTCATCATTTGTTGTGTGCATGCATGTAACAATGTGTTAGCGCGAAGATTTGTGCGGTCGTTTTCCTCTGCACATGGCGCGTACTCAAGCAGCTGTGCTCGCCCATACGATCTGCATGACAGCATGTGCTAGAACATGCGCATACATCTGCGTATGCGCTCACCATTGTTCACCTGCGCATACGCTCACCATCGTTCGTATGTGTGTGAGCCTAGCATGCGCGTGTCTCACTCCAGTGTACGCTGCCCTATATGCCCTTCGATATGCTTTGATCTGTATGTTTGCATCCATAGATGCACCAGCTGGAGGAGAACCGCCCCTTACACTAGAACTGCTCTGGAGCGTGGATCCTGAAATGGCTCAACAGTTCAAAACAGCAGCTGAGGCACAGGTGCGCATTCAATGCACCACTCTATCATCCAAGTTGAAACAGGCACCTGCATGTCATGTATCTATACATACCATACGCGGTCTCGCTCATGACAGTGAAGAATGCTCGAACATGCGTCTCTGTGTTTTCATTGGGATCTGCGCTGCGAGAGTGGCGCAGTTAGGGTGGAAGCGTTTGTTCCGTGTTCTTACGTGTTGAGATACACTATCTGCTACTGCAAAGAGCTGTGCTAAACGTTTGTCTGTTGGCCTCCAGCGACGTCTCTTGCTTTGTTACGCACCAATTTTCTCACTTTCTGTCAGCAGTTGTTGCGAGTCTGTGCCTGTCATATTGCTTGTATTTCCGAGGTCCGAAGACAGTTCTCGACCACGATTGACACTTGTGTCGTCCAATCGCCTGTTATGAAGGCTATGTTGATACGAGCTTTCAACGCATGTCGACTTGTTACAAATCCGTGCCTGCCATGTCGCTTGTCGCCGAGCTTGCGCATCAGACCTCGATCTCACGTGACATTCGTGTCGTACATTCATCTGTTGTGAAACGATGCTACTTCTACGATCTATGCTTGCACGATGACTCGCCGGCAGAGCGCTGTAATGGATCGTGTGTTGCTGATGCTGATGATGATGTTGTTGTGCGTGTGTGTGCACAGATCGCAGAGCAGATCCAGCAAGCTAGCGACGCACGAGCGTTACAGGCAGGAGGTCTGACCGTTACACCTGCTGGCATCACATCTGTAGCAGATGGTAAGCGCTAACATTTTCATGCTTTCAGTGTCCATGCTGTGATATGGCTTGTACTGTCAGTTCAATTATCGAGTGAAAGCGTTGCATACATCAGCTCCATTGGCGCATACAATGACGAAGTACCTTGCTTGACACATCAGCCACGTGTGTATGCATGCTCGTGAATGAGTGTGTGACATGCACCAACGCTAAGTCTGTATGAGCAGTGCCAAGCATGCCAGCAATGACGTGTATGATGCGCATGAAATCGTCGCAATGTCATAGCTATGCGAGTGTGATTGAGCAGAATTAAGCATGTCTGCACGATGACCTTACAGTGCCTGGTCACCACTCGGAATGGCTCCGTGACTATTCTTGCGTCAAATCGTCTTACCATGGGATATGAATGCGTGTGTGCATGTCTTTGTGCAGTGTCAATGAGCATGCCAGCAATGGGCCCTACGATGACTCAAGCTGAGCTAGCTGCCCACCTTGCTGCTGTTGGCTTGAATCCTGCTGCTCAACCTGAAACGCCTAATGTACAGGTTGGTCTGGGCATAATATACATGTCATGTGACGCTCACGTTAGTAGACGTACCTAGTGTGTACACTTGCGTATACTTGCTGTCGTTGGCCTAAATCGTTCTGCTCAACCTGAAATGCCTATTGTACAGGTTGATTCGGACATGACACACAACAACACAACACACGTTTCACACTACGCTTACACTACGTGCTGTTGTCGGTCTCGATGTACAACGTCACTTCAAGCTCGTGTACCTACTGTGTATACTTGCTTGCTGTTGGCCTCAATTCTCTGCGCAAGTTGACACGCCTAATGTACAGCTCAGTCATCACACAACAGACTTGCTTCCTTAAGTGCCTGTAAAGGGTGTATCGTAGTGTACGTATAGCGTGCAGACTGGGAACTGTCAATCTCATAAACGCATCACTGTGTCATAGCGTAGCACATGCTGGGTAGTTTCTTGCTGTGTACATGACACGGCCATCTCTTGCTCACTCATTCTTTTCGTCATGTTTTGTTGCATATGCACAGGCTGGAGGTCCCTACTTTACAACAGTGTCTGAGCTAGAGAAAGGCACACTGCTTGCCCAGAAGCTTGTCACTGAGATCACTGCTGCTGCTGCTGCTGTTGCCACACAGAAGGATGCCAAGCAGGTGCGTGGGTGAAACAGTGCAGTCGCTACAGCGTGGCACGATGCAAACAAGTTGTGAGCATCAAAAGGATGCCAAGAGTTTACGTGCGGAACACTGCATTTGTGCTGCAATGTCGTTAGGCATTACGCGATCTGCTGCAGTACCATGAACAACACGATCAACGAGCAAGAGGATTTTGTGTTGCTACCTTATTTACATTCCCCGTGATCGTGTTGGTCATGTACATGCTGAACACAAATGCCATCGCGTCTGCCGGTCGTCCCATCCTTTCTTATTCTGTATGTGCTACTGACTCAGCCACTATGCAGCACGTCAAGCGATGTCATGAACGTTGTTGTGCTGTGTGTGTGACGGTGGAATATTGATGATCGTTAAGCTACGTCTGCTTGTGTGGTAGTAACACGTCGTGTAGCTCTTAGCATAATGGGGCTGCCGTCGGTGACGTGACATGGTAATGCCGTCTGTAGTGATGATGAATATCTTGCGTATGCATGCGTGTCACACAGGCACCAGCTGAGAAGGCAGGCCCAATAGTGAACACAGTTGCAGCTCTAGCAAGCATGATTGGCTATGCGCCAGCTACCACTACTACAGCTGCTGCTGCTGTTGACCGTGCACCACAATCAGAAAGCGATGACAGCGCGGTAAGTCAGACTATGCTGTGAGAATCAGGACGTGTTTAACGCATATCTGATCATGTCGTATGTTAAGCACTGAAGTAGTGTTTGCATGCGAATTTTATGTCGCAGTACATCAAAAGTGGGAATCTGCATGCATGTATAGATCATAGCAAGCGAAATTGTTAGGTTACACGGTGTTCAAACATGTACACGGACGGGTGTGCACACTTACGCGCAATGCGCTTTTGTACTCGTCATTCAGCTCAGACATCTTCGATCGATACTTGACGCGTGATGCTGTGAGCATTTCGAGCACTCTGCTCACACATCAGGCATCGAAGTACTACAAGCGATCAAGGTGACACTCGCACATCATCAAGTTGATCGCATCTGAAATGATGGGCGTGCTAGCAGCAACATCGTCACAGTAGTGCCACACGAATTGACTGTGTCATTGACCATGACAGAGTTGCATGTGTCGCTGGTCGTGATACATTGCAGCCGCAATCGGAGCTGTCATTGAGGGATGGGCGCCTGAAGCACAACTACAGATACCCTTCAAAGGAGGTCAGTTCTCGCTGCTCTCATGTGCGCATGCATGAAAAACGATGTGGCTGTCCAACAGTGCTCTGCTTAGTGCTTCGAATCGTTCGATCGACTTGTGAAGGGCAACCAGTGGATCACCAAGCACCGTCACCCTGAGGTATCTGTGCGACGAAACACGCTGATGTGTATCACTTGGCTCTGTCACAGTATATAGCGAGCGCACGTGCACATGCGCGTGCACTCGGACAGACAGGTAACTCAGCTTTGTTAGTTGGCATCAAACGAAGTGATCGACACGACTTGCTCTGGGCTTGGTTGGTGTGTGCTATACTGTGCTTATGCTCTCCCATTCAGACAATGCGCAGCCACTTTGCATCGTCTCACTCAGTCATATTTCACGTTCTGACTTTGACCAAGGGAGTGCTTTTGTTTGTTGCCCTATGCGTGCATGACTTTATCTCATTGAATGGAACAGAAATGGTTTGACAGGAAAATGATGCAGCAGCGGTTTGAAGGCCCTATCTATGATCTGTATGAGGGCAGGTACACGCCATGCACTATCACATAGGCACAGTATAAGGTTGTCTGACAAGCGCGCGCACACACAATCTGACACAGCATCAGACTGTTTGGTATACATCACTGTACCCTGTCGTTGTATGTGTCAGTGGTGAGACTCGCATCTGCAGGTGGACAGGCCGACTCGCAGATAAACGTTGTATCAACACAGCATGCAAATGTGCATTACGGCCTTTGTTCATCACTATAATCATGACTTCCTGATTGATCTAAGGACTTCAGAGAAGCCTAACGATTTCTTGTCTGTTGCGATACAGTTTGACTTGCATGCGCTACAGTGGGCATCTCCTATGCTCTTTGTGTAACGGCGTAAGTACACTGGTGTATATGTTCACCACGAGATGGGATCATGAGGTGTTCACAAGATCTCTTTGCATGTTTGTGCATGACACTATAAGCATACCTGTGCATGTATGATGCTATGATGTCACAGGCCATTCCACTCTACACAAGATGGGCAGAGGTTCACAACGCAGCAAGCTCGTGATCAGCACATTGACCTCATCTTCAAGGTGAGGCACCTACATATATTTGAAGATTCTTGTCTGACAATACGCGTGTCGTACACAGTGCGTGTACTGTCAGTCATGATGATGACCGTCACAAAGCAACAAGCTGTACTTAGTGTCACAAAGTCACAAGCCGCACACACGCGCTGTGCATGTCTCTGCTGACTGCGTGAGCTCAACGCTGGCCTCTGTGCATGCGACTCGCTGATCAGCGAAGCACAGGCAACGCGCGTAGATCTTCGCCAGCTGGAATGTGCACAGATATGCTTTGACTTGCATTGCCACTGTGTGGTGATCAGTTCGAGCTCGCATGATTCCGTTGTACGATTGCTCTTGGATGATGCTATCAGTGGCTACGCTTTCCTGTATGCTTCCTGCGCCTAGATCTATCCTTCTGTAATCGTGCGAATGCTATGGTCGTCGCAACGAGTTTGAATAACACTTCCCTATGTGCTACATGCTGTCGAGCACCTCATGTCATAAAATGTTGCCTATCCGGTTGCAGCTCTGCGTGCGTGACATAATTGATAGGCATTGTATTGCCCCACTCAAGCTAAACTGCCGAGTACGACCACATATCAACAAAGCTTGAGCGAAGCGCATACGATACCTGTACAAGCGCCTCTTCTCGCATATACTATTCTGGCATCGCCACCACTGTTCCTCACAAAATATGTCCACCGGTATGTACACGTCTTCATTTGTGTGTATGTGTTGTACAGAGGAAGCGTGATAGGCGGACACAAGCGCAGTCAGGGCTCTGCGAACAGAGGCTACTACTGCACGCTGCAGCAGTGGGTCACTGACTTTGATGCTCATGCTGCTAACACATCCACTTCTAGCAACAGGTATGCATACATGTTTGATTCATGCGAATAGCAAAGTCTGTGTGACACGTGACACGTATAGTGATCGTGTGCGAGTGTGCATGTAGCCACGTCCGCGTACTGGGCATACAGGGGCACATGAGGCACGTGCGCAGCAACTCGGAGAATGTATGAGCATGCACACAGCAATGGCAGCGTGTACGGTTCCTTATTCGGTTAAAAGTGACTATGTGTCTTCTTTCAGTTGTACAATGTGGCGTCATTCAAGCGTTACCCTGTCCTACAGTCACATCTGCACTCTTCGAATGCGCTTGCATCGTAGCAGGGCGTGCCATTGATATGCTTCTACTACACGTTGCTGTCGTATCTTGTTGTGCGCTTTGTGCGCTCCTGCAGTACTGGAGCTGCTGGTGTATCTATTTCAGGACCAGGTAATGGACCCATAGCAACAGTTGAAAGACTGTCTGGCTTGCTTGCAGTAGTTCATGTGCCTGTACCTAAGATGCTTCGGCTTCGTTAGACAGCTGCGACTATTGCATGCTGACAGATCCGTTTCGATGGTGCTCGATGTGTCACAGACACCTTTACTGTGGTGCATGCCTTTCAGCGTGCCCATATCTGTTTGCGTACCCTCATAGTCCTCATACCATTTTATGCACTTTTACTTTCTTCAACCACTCTCGTTCATGCTTGTTCGCAGCTGCTCAAGCTACTCAGGTGACGAACACTTTGGGCAAATTCTGAGCGGATTCAAACCCCTTCTCATTGCACATTATTTCTGATGCGGTAGGTGATGCAAAATCATCAGCAGCAGGTGCAGGGCTCTCTATCACAGCGCCACGTGGCACACAGCAGCTGATTGGCGCAGGCCGCACCACAGGCGTTAGCAGCGTATCAACACATGCACATGCACATGCACATCCACATGGACATGCTAATGGACATTCAAATGCAAATGGCAGAGTGGATCCAAAGACAGCTGCACTGGCACGACTGGAGGCCAAGGGCGCTGTCCCTGCAGATGAAGAGCAGACCAAGTGAGTAGCGAGCAGTATGTGATACACATGTATTGCTGCATGCTACTTGGTGCAACGCACCTCGTATGTACTGATGTCAGATTCAGGTCCGTCTTGTTGCTTCAGTTTGTTGAAGCTTTGCTCGACAAGGATCTTCAAACACGCGCACTGTCGGCATAGCATTGTGAGCGAGAACACACACATCAGCCCCTTTTTCAGCAGGCGCGATAGGTCACCCATCCTCAAAAGTCAGGCAGTTAGCACATATCACCACAAGTATACTCTTTACAGCGCAGTCACGCTTTCGTCCAGCAAGCACGCACACGCCCGCTCATATGGACACGCAGGCACACAAACAAGCAAGCACTTGTATATGTGGTCAGCTGTCGTGCCACGTCTTTTCCTGTGACGTCGTATCCCTGTCGCAGTCAACAAATGGTGATGTTGTTGGCGGTTGTATCACCCGTAGTATTGCTGCGATTGTGTGATACTATTGTGCTTTGCAGGTGCCGCATCTGTGGGGAGGCATTTGACATGGTCTATGACTCAGAGGAAGAGGAGTGGATCTTCAGGAATGCTACATATGCTACTCTCAGTGACAGGTAATTGCAAGCGTTTATCATACACGCATCTGTTAATCTCTCAAGACAGACAAGCTTGGGCCAGATCATACGACAGCTGGCAAATACAGTGTAGCGAAAGACTATTTGCTTTGATTCGCATTGCAAGGATATGTGGCTTCAATGTGTACATTGCAGCAATCGATGGTTCAGCAGGTGTTCACGCATCTCGTCAACAGTGTGTCACACCCTGAGGCATCGAAAGCTGCATCGACACACTCTTCGCTCGCGTGCAACACTCATCGCCTATCTTTCTCGCATTGCTCGCATGCTGCAATCTCTCTTTCCGACTCTCTTATGGCATGTTCTCCATTGAAAGATTGCTTCTGCTTGCGTCGCACAACTAACGTCCGTGTGTCATGCATCCTTGTCGTACTACGTTTTTCTGTACGTTGTTATGTCGTCACAGTACTCCAAGAACAGCAGCAGACACAGCAAACAGCAGTAGCAGTAATGATCCGCGCAGAATCATTGTGCATCGTGATTGCTTGGAGTCTAGTGCCCAGCACACTGATGGCACTCTGAGATACGGTACGTGCGGCACTTGTTAAGATATTGGATGAACGTTCGACATGTATAGATGGCTACATTCAGAAGACTAGACCTGAGCGTGGCTACATACGCCTTCATGTCATAATACATCCAGCGGTCCAGCGGCAAGCACCTATACGCAAGCTTCTACGCAATGAACGTCTACACGTCAGCGACTATCCGCGCATGACTGACGGAGGATGATGTTCTTGAACACTTGTTTATCGTCCTCGCAACAGTGGCAGCAGCCATTTCGGTACAAGCGCTTGCGCACGTAAAGGCAGCAAGCCCACTTTTACGATCCATCTAATCCTTCAGATCACACAGAATTCTGCCGCAGTGATCGAGCTGCTCAGTCATGTATGCGTGCAGCACGTTGAAAGTGCTACTCCAACGCTTTGATAACGATCCTAGATGATAAGCATGCTGTGCCATTCTTGTGTTTTGTCAGGCGATCTGGTGCCAGCCACGCCTCACAACAAGCGCAAGTTAGCTGATGGCACTCAAGATGATGCTACCTCTATGGACGTAGACACTACAGGTACTGCACATTCCTGACTCCAAACACATGCATGCATCACCATTATGAGCGCATACTTGTGTGCACACCCGTTGCGCTTAGTGGCTCATGAGTTTCGGTGCTGTCTTGCATTGCGTAACGGCTCTGCTGGCTCTCGATGCCTCGATGTGCGCGGACCATCACACATTATGATCACCGTTACATGTTGAGCTCAGCAGATGCTGGCCTCAAATTACGAACTTGCACGTGCACTCAAAGGTGTAAGAGCTAGCAGACATGAAAACTGTGATGTAGCAATGTGTCCCCTCATACTTAGTTTTGTTCTCGCATGACCTGCACTTTCAATGCTTGACAGATGCTCACAGCCCTCAGCGTATTGAATTGCTTTGATCACGAAATTTAAAAGTACGGACGTTCAACGTCGTATGCGCTGTATGTGATGTCTCTACAGGAGCAGCAAAGAACGGAACGGCAGCAAACAAGCGCTTCAAAGAATGAACCAAGACGCACACGGGCAAAGACACAAATACGCACATACGCTCATAGCGTGCACTGCAACGCTCAAGTGCAATGCAAACGCAGCAACAAGAACGATCACAGCATGAAACACGAAAGACGGCGAGAGAGAGCGAGAGACTACAGCGTTCGACTGTTCACATGCGTGCAGTGTTCTTGTTGTTGCTCATGTGTGCTCGCTTGCACATTGTTTGCGCTTGATGATGCTTTCTGTAGCAGCCTGAGTGTTGTTCTCAACGCAACAAGCCCTACAAATTGACAGAGTCTGCACAGATTACATGAGAATGATCTGCGCTTCCTGTTGCGTGAGATCTCTTGGGCCGAGACCACGGGAAGAAGAGATGATAACGATACGACTGCAATAGGTAAAGACACACGACAGAACGTTGCGCGCTAACAGCAACTCGGCGTGCTAAGTGATTCGAAACGAAATGAATGAACAACACTTGTACAGAATAGGCGGCGTTCTGCATCCGCTTTCTTTGCTTGCTTGCGTTTTTGCTGTGTCGCATGCTGCGATAAATATTGTTAGCTCATGGCGCACATCCTGATCATCACTGCGATAGCATACTGTGTTCATGATTCATTACGTCCGCATGCAACGCCAAACCACCGTACGACAGCAAGAACAACAACGACGACCTCAATGGCATATTTTTCTTTGTACATCGTGTATTATGACTGAGCGAAAAAGCATATAGCTGCCCTTGTCCTAGCATGAAACACGTATCAGAATGCACAGCAGACCCCACTGTCGTCAAACTGTACAAGCATGCCATCAAAACCCAGTTGCTTATGCTGTCGTCTCGTAGGGTTCTGAGCCTCTTGTGTATCGATCTGGTGTTTCAAAACTCAGAGAGTGCAGGCTTAGCAACATGCATCACGCTCTCTTGTGTTTGTGGCACGACAGACACACTCTGCATGTCTGCTTGTCTGAACATATAGGTAGCTTTTTGCGTGTGTAGCTGTAGCTTTCAGTGTACACTTTATACTAGCGAAAGGAAATCCCATTGAGTGTCAAGACTTGAAGCATCGGCAGCACTTACATGCTGCCTCGCACTGGTGTGCGCCTGTTAGCGTCGTGATCTAGATGTACAGTGTGAGATCAAAATGCATCTGAGCCTCAAAAAAGACAGGTGACTGTATGCTCACTCAGTGTGACCCTGTCTGAGTGCGTCTGTGTCAGTGTTTTTCGGTGTGCGTGCACATGTGCACATGTGTGCCTACTGTTACAGCCGCCAATAGTGTTCAGGCGAAGCTGTATGAGCGTGCAACAGCGTGTGTGTGCTACACGTGCAGGTCTGTGCGTGTGTCTGTGCGTCTGCGTCTGCATAAGCGTCTGCGTGTGCGTTTCAGAATTCCAGCATCGCTTCATGTCTGTGTCTCTGCAAGCTGCTCTAGTGTATGCGGTCTGCAACATCCTGCCGTTTCAAAACTGGTCTGCTTACGCTGCCAGAGTACTGGTTCATGGTCAGCGTTCAGCGCCAGTTGACAACGTGTGTTTGTTGTCTGAAGTTGGGTTCTGTAAGCATGGTCTGGTGCCTTAGAGCACAACAGACACGAGCTTGTCAGATTCTTTTCTGAATTGTGATGAGCATAGTTTGCCAACAGCATATGCTCTCATTCTTTGTCTCACAGTCCTCAGCGGTGGTCGTGCAGTATAAGTGTGCCTGTCTGTGTCTCTGCAAGCTGCTCTAGTGTATGCGGTCTGCAACATCCTGCCGTTTCAAAACTGGTCTGCTTACGCTGCCAGAGTACTGGTTCATGGTCAGCGTTCAGCGCCAGTTGACAACGTGTGTTTGTTGTCTGAAGTTGGGTTCTGTAAGCATGGTCTGGTGCCTTAGAGCACAACAGACACGAGCTTGTCAGATTCTTTTCTGAATTGTGATGAGCATAGTTTGCCAACAGCATATGCTCTCATTCTTTGTCTCACAGTCCTCAGCGGTGGTCGTGCAGTATAAGTGTGCCTGTCAAGTGTCGTCGCTTGCTTTAATCTTCTGCATAAGTGTGTTAGTCTGTTTGACGTCTTAGATGGACCATCGTCATGTGACTATCGATCCTGCATCCTTACAGCGTGTGATGTTCTGTCGTGTTTGCACCAGAGTGAAGCTCGCATACCACACTGGCCAGAAGCTCTCGAGACTCATCGAATGATGTAGCCTGCGCCTCGTCGCTTGTGTGTGTCGCTTTGTGATTGGCTTGCTTGCTGTGCGTGTACACAGTGCGTGACTGTTCAGCATGACCGTCACGCGTGACCATATTACATGCGACAGTCTACATGCGGATAGCAGGAGAGCGTGCACACTGGAGCAGCAGGAGGGCTGTAGCTTGAACAGAGCATGGCACAGCAACGCCATCATCATAGATGATTGCATCCTCATCAGCATCATGCTCTGATCCATAACCATAGCCATACTGTTCAGCACTCTGCAAAGATAGATACAAGACACATGAGCAGTGCAGCATACAGTGAGCATGTATAGACTTTCATGTTACGACAGCAAGCTGTTTGCACAGGCGTAACTTGAGCATACTCTGGGGATCATTGTCAACTTGGACGCAACGTGCAAGCCCAATAGCAGTCCAGCTGTGAACCTCTAGCTTGAACGCTGTTGCTTTGAGGAGCAGCAACCACGCGAAGCTAAGCTTGCGCAGGCAGACACGATTCAAGCTCTCTTCTGCTACTCGTCAGTCATGAGATACGCGGCTAGATATGCGCTAGCACGTACCTCATCAGTGTATGTTTGATAGGCAGATGCATAGTCCATGTGCATAGCGCCACCTGTACTGCATGTACTAGCATCGCTGATCTGTGCAGATCTGACATCGTCCTCGATCTTTGCAGACAGACTAGATAGCAGATTGGCATCACTATAGTCTGCTACAGTAGTATCATCAACATCCACAGCAGCAGCAGCAGTAGCAGCAGCAACAGTAGTAGTGTCGCTTGCGCTGTCTGTATAGTGATGTGTGTCTGCAGCAGGCACAGAGTCTCGATACGCTGCTGTCTGTGCTGTAGCAGGATCATTCTGCTGTGCATTGATGCCCTCCAGCACGCGCAGGCCAATCTGATGCAAGAGCAATGGTACACGAGCGTCAAGAATACCAACACAAGCGATTGTCAGCGTAAAGTAAGGGTAAAACGTATAGGGTCACACAAGGTCAGCGTAAGTGACCTAGAGAGTGAGAGCTGCGCAGACGCTGACCTCATGCATCTGTTTACATGTTCAGCTCAGCTATTGCCACACGAACGCTGTGGATACTCTGTCGCCATGTATTGAAGTGTCAATCTTTACCTGTAGTAGCGCAGCGCGCTTGTCCCGCGCTCTCTGAGCATGCAGCCTGCAATGCGGCGAAAGCATCAGCAAATACACCCCTTTGAGTCAGAAGGTGAACTGAGTGAGCATGTTCCAACACAGAATCGAGCCCAGCCTTGTCAATGCGGATTGTTAAGCCCTGTGCCCGCGCCGACAGAAGTCTGCCAGGATGGTGTGATTTGATCAAGCAACGTGCAAAGGTTCTGCTATGCTCTGCATATGTCAAAGAAGAATCACTTGAGAGCAGTCACGTGAGCGCCGAGCTAGCAACGAGCGAGCACTCGTCTCCAGACATTGTGTGTGTACCTGTTGCGAGCTCTCCTGTCTGCAGCAGCATCAGCTGTAGCATGCACAGTAGGGCCGCGACCAGCATAATAAGCACGAGGCCCTCCTGCTTGGCTACTCACACCTGCAGCACTAGTCGCTATGCTACCATCTGTTTGGAACCAAAACATCGTATAAAGAAAGTTCGGTAGCACAGGCGCACGATTGCGACGAATAAGCACACATACATGGGCGCAGCAAAGCGGGTTCTAGCTTGTTGCACCTAAGAATGGTTGAGGCTGAAGTACTGACATGCCGTGCGATGCTAAAAGATTTGCGCATACTGGCGAACGTTCGTCAGCCTGTTTGGCTGTTACATCTTCATACACATCTGTCAAGTCAAGCATGCGCTGGCCTGGGATGTGTCATGTGGTATCAAAACTGCCGCAGTTTGTTAACATGTACATGACGCTCTGAACGCAAAGCTATGTCTGTTACAAGTGAAGGGAATGCTCACCTCCTGCAAAAGTGTCTGTGTGGACAGCATGCTGTTTAGCAGCAATCTGCGAGGACATGATAGCTGCTCGCGCGTTTGATCTGCTGTGTAGCGGACTGTCTTCAGGCAGCAGCCAAAAGAACTGACCCTCATCTGGCAATATGCCCTGCACAACAAAGGAAAGCATTTGCAGTAGTGGCACGTGTCAAGCCATCAGCACGCGAAAACCGCGACCACGAATCAGCGAGACAAGTCAGGACTAGCGTGTGCTATACACATAGTGCGCCAGGGGCCAGCGCGCCGCTCAAGGGTCTCATGACATCTGATGCGTAAACTTGCACAACGGTCGATAGACTTCTTACGCAACAACATGAATTCGTGGCATATGGACTGCACGATGTGCGGCGACAGACCTGTGATGTGGTGAAGACAGGTGTGTCACTGCTGTCTGAGGCCACTGCTACTGCTGCCCGTGCACTCTTGCTCATAGGATCCTACACAACAACAAACACAGAAAACCGTTACACAACAGAGATAGAATTACTGAGCGAGCGATCAAGGTGTTGAGAATGCGAAAGGTAACACTGAGCCTGCAGACAGTACAGATTGGCACACTCTAAGCGATACAAGAGCCTTCCGCACGTAGTCTACGATGAAACAAGCCAATTTGATCAAAGAATTCAGGGTCAGCGAAAGTATACGCTTCGTAAATGTTTACCTGAGGCGCAAACTGCTTGAGAAGAGTGTCCAAGCACACAGGCCGCAGCGCTCCAGCATTGTCTGCAACAATGACTGTGCAGTGACTAGTAGCATGTGATTGACTCGCTGTAGTCCTGTCATGAGTGTGACTGCTATAGGCTGCTGCCGGAGTGACCATATTGCTAGTGTGTGATGACATGAGCTGCACACGAGCCTCCTCTAGGCGCTCCTGTTGTAACACATTTAGGAGACGAGTATTGCTCGATTGAGGATTGAAATCTATGGAACAAGCGTGTTGGTGCTGATGAAACGCTCGAAATGCGAGTGGTCTACGACAAGCACAGCAAATCCCATCGACGATAGCATGTGTAGCTCTCATGTGTGTCTGTCTGTCATGCCTGGACGTTCTTCAGATCATCCTTGCGCCTCTGCCTAGCTCTCCTTGCATGCAGCTTGTTCCTGCAGCAGTCAAGAGTGACACGATGTGCAACGGCACCAGGTCAGCGACTGCAAATCACGTGTCGAAGCAAAGACGGGCGGGCGACAGCATGTGTCTCACCGATATGCAGAAGGCGCAAACGATAGAAGGTCTCAAACATCGTAGAAAACCAGCGCTTGAGTGGTCTTTGTCTTGCAAACGCATGATGACGCGTCAGTTGAAGTCAACCTCACCTCTCACGCTGTAGCCGTTGCTGCTCGGCCTTGTCGACATAGATGCGGCGCTTGCTGCTGCCATTGGCCTGCTTGATCACAACTGGTTGGTCCACACCGTTGCTGCTGCTATCGCTGTGGACTTCAGGGGACGTTGAACGACTGACGGGGCTAGCATTATTGGCTCGCGTCAAAGAGCGTGAGCCCATGTTATGCAGCTCTGATCTGATGGTTATGTTAACGGTACTGTATCTTGCTGTTCTTCACTCAGTCGGCAAGTCTTAGCTGTGTTGATGACACACGCTTGTGTCGCGAGCCAGTCACACTCTGGTAGAACGTGAGGGGAAGACGCCTGCAGACAGCGAGGCGGCTGCTGATGCTGACTGAACACAGTGACGGCTACTGGTGAAGCGCAGCAAGCTCTCGTGAAAGAAGTTGATGTTGCTGCTCACCTGTAGAGGGCGCGCAAACAGGGTCACAATTCGATACTGTGATTTCAAGGACGCTGCACGACATCATCAGAGCAGCTGAGAGCTTCTGAATCTGCATCTAAAATCGTGCTGCAAGCGCGAACAGAAAGAGCTGTTCTGCCGCGCAGTTCCTGACACGCAGTTCCCATCCGCGAGAGAGTGGAGATCCTGCCTCGTGTGAAGTGGACAAGGCAAACAGATCAGCCGCATAAGTGGTAAAGTACACGCAGTATGGGGCGATGGGCGTGGCTCGTGGGCACAGGGCTGCTGTTTGGTCTGCTGCATGTCGTGACTGGGCCTGATCACTTATCAGCCCTTGCAACACTCAGCGCGGGGGAGAACCGCTGGCATGCATTCGCACTGGGTGTCCGCTGGGGCTTAGGACACAGCACAGGGCTTGTTTTAGTGACCATCATGTTTCTAGCATTGGGCAGCACCGTCGTGGATCTTGACAAGATAGGCCATTGGGGTGATCTAGTTGTGTCGGTCGTTTTGTTAGCTCTTGGAGCATATGGTGTGTATCATGCAGTCACCGCTTACAAGACCCACAGAATACAGGGCAAAGCTCTGCTAGAAAGCAATGCGGCACTAGAGAACGAAGAAGTCCTGCCAAACAGTGCATTACAAAGCTCTGATATCGAAACACCCAGTCAAATACAAGCGGCGAACGACTATGCGAGTCCTGAGACGAAACACAACATGGACAACACTATGCAAAATCACAAGTATACATCGCAGCTGGCACCCTACTGGAGTGCGCCATCTGCTGCCAGCGTTACTGATATTGCTATGCTAGACGATCTAGATTCAAAAAGCAATGACAGCCGTACGCAGAGCGAAACGCTCCGTCAGGTTGAGCTAGCGCATACAGCATCAGTAGCAACAGTGTTGTCACGTCAAGACTCCAGCAACAGTACGAAGCAGTTGCTGCATCCAGCTGAGGAGAAACGCAAAGTGTGCAATATGGTGGTAGGCGGACCCACAATGCAGAAACTGTTGAGCTTTTCTGTGGGCATCGTTCACGGTACGTACTCATTGCTGCGGACATCTTATGGTGTACGGAGATGGTGTTATCGCAGCAACTTGCGAGCCAACGTGGACGACAGACCTGATTTGACAATCTCAATTGCCTATGCGGCGTAGCTCACGCTTTGGCTCTGTACTGTTCGCATGCGCTATCCGCTGCCACAGATACGGTACGAACACTCTCAGTAGGTTACGCTTTGCAACATGTCAGCATCTGCTCCAAGCCGCATGTATGTATGTCTTCTGTTGTGATGTCTGATGGTTTTACAGGTGTAGCCGGACCAGGTGGGGTGCTAGCGGTGCTGCCTGCTGTACAATTGCATGATTGGCACCAGGGCATGTTCTATGTGCTGTTCTTTTGCATAGCTTCTACACTCACTATGGGCATTGCTGCTGGGACCTATGGAGCTATCACGAGCAAGTGCTCGCCTACTCCGAAAACAAAGTGAGTGCTTGCGACACGCCTGTACATACAGCATACCTTATACATGTGGCGTTAGTCAGCCAATGCAGCGTGAAAGTGTTTGAGCGATGAGAAATGCCTCGTCCTTTCCCAATAGTAAGAGAGCTGATGTCTGCAATCCGTTCGGACGATCTAGCTGGTTGCTCGGTATGTTAGTGCAGCTGACCGAGCACTGACGGCCTCTGTGTACGCGCTGTTTGTCGCTCAATGATGAATGTGCTTGGCACTGTGACAGGATGTGGTGTCAGGTTGCGTCATCCTGCCTGTGCGTAGGAGTCGGCATTGTCTGGCTAGCGCTAGGCATCACAGGGAAACTCGACGCCGTCTTTGGCGGCTAATGCACTGCATTCCAGTGCGCATTAGCCTATCTTGCGTTAGAGAAGCACTGATATCAACGCTGCGCAAGCAGCGGACGCCTACAGGGAAGCACCTTGATCACCCAATCGCAACACACTGACATGCACATGCACATGCAACAACAACAGCTTATGCTGCTCGAGCATCTTTGTCGCGATGTCTCAAGCAGAGTGTGCGAACGTGTTCGGCTCTGCATGAACAGACCGACGGAAACGAACAGTCAACAGATAGACAACCTTAGGCAGAAATAGGCAAGATTATGACTATGATGACTTCGTGAGAACGTTCGCGTCATGCACATGAGTTGGATTTCATGAAGATGGGATTGGCGCCATGAACAGACAGACGTACACGGATTTCGCCATGAACAGACAGACGATCACGGATTTGCATCACGATACACATGTGACGCTGAGAGCTTTGCGCTGGAGGCAGCTGCATCAAGTCAGTCCAGCAGCAAAGCTGATGAAAACATACCGTGCCAAGTGCACAAATCGAGAATCAAGCCTATGCCATGTTGTGTGCGATCTATTGCGCGTGTGGAGTGGGGCGTCGCTTTCCAATATGATGTAGTGCCGCTCACTGTGTGTCACTCCACACAGCTTTGCTGTGCCTTACTGATTTCTTCATGTCTCTGTTCCTGTCTGTGTCCGTACATTCACAGTCTTGCGTTACCGCTTGGCTGTTAGTCGTGTAGCGTCCCATCGTCATATGCCGCCATACACGTGTCTCGTCTACTGTGTGTGCTGCGAGTCTGTTCTCTGTTCTGCTCACTCGGATAGCATATGCTGCGCTGTGTTGCGGTTTCCTGAGTGCTGTTGGGCTGTGTGCTGTACCTTTCCTGCTGACATCCGTGCTAGGCCCTGCTTCTATGTATATCACGTGTGCTGAGAGATAAGCAGCGCTGCTTGTATTATGACCTGCTTGCTGCTCGCTGCAATCTGCGACAGCTTATGCTACATCCTGCTTGCAGGGATGTATACACCACCAGCCCTGCTGTGCCATGTCTCTGGCGGCGGCTGATAGCCAGGCTCAATCCGCCTGCGTCAGCACAGTACAGATGACACGAGCAACATACACATTCAGTGAATGCTTCGCGATCTGGGATCAATTCTACACCATTGAGTCCGAGACTAGCATTCCTTACGCACGAAAACGTTTCGATCGCAATACTGCAACAATCGCTGACAGCACGACCTGACCAAGAACTGTGCGTCGAGGAAACACTGACGACGCCAGTTCACGATGCATGCCACACAGTCTGCTATGCAGCACTTCATAGTGCAAGCAATCATATGTAGCTTGGCTTAACTACAGGCGACGGGACAAGCTGACACGAGTCATTCGGTTGCAAGCATTACACACTGATACGACTCACCTTGGAGGGCTATCACCAGTAGAGTGAGCAGCAAACTTGTCATGCGTCCAGCCAATCGATGGACTCCTGCTTCTGCTTCTAGAGTCACTGCGACTGCGACTTCTAACCTTTGCAATCATTGTGCCGTTTTGTACATGAGCAGAGTCACGACTGCTGCTCCTGCGACTGCGCGCTGTTGGGGACGGCTCTCGACTGTGACGATACACGTGCAGACACACAACAGCATGACTGCAGGTTACTGACGCTGAGCTAGCATGTGCTAAGTCGCGCTTGCTAGCAGATTCGTCCCACAAAGTGATCGCGTTTGACGGGATGACACAAGTGAAACACAATCACAGGATGAGCTCCAAGGTCTACGCGCTCAGTTGGGGCAGTCTTCAAGGTGACATCGTAATCAAGGATGCATGGCGGATTGCACGTTGTTTTTTTAAGTCCTCTCGTACCTGTCAGCGCCATGAACACTGCGGTCTTGATCACTCTGCTGTGCACTCTCTTCACTGCTGCTGCTAGAAACGCTCTCGCCTCTGCTTTCGCGGGCTTTGCGCTCCGCTAGTCGAGCTTGCGCAGCAGCCTCAGCAGCAGCATCTTCAAGCTCACTAACACGAAACTCCCCTTGCCATCGCCTTTTGCCTCTCCCCTGCACATACGAACGCAATCAGTGCACTTGTAGTCAAGGGCCGGAATTCTGGCACCTGCAAGCGTTCAGCATTGTGTAACAGGGAGCGCCACAAAACGACCAATGCGGGCGCATTTAGCTGTCACATGCGCTCAGTGTCTTGACTCATCAAAACGAAAGCTTCTATACTCAAAAGTGCTGAAGAGAAACACAAAGCAGCTGCTCACTTTGATTCTGATAGGCTCAGGGCTCCTGCGAGAGCGCCTGGAGCTGCGGTGTCTGGAATCCCTACTGGTACTGCGGCTCCGTCTCCTGTGATGCTTGTATGAGGTGTCTCGATGCCCGCTGCTACTTCTGTTGCGTTTACGATCACTCTTCCTGCTGTCAATGCTAGAGTTATCACGACTAGCACTGCGCTTTCTACGCGAGCGCTTGTGTCGGTCTCGCTGTCTTTTGTCGCTGCGATCTCGACTGCGACTGCGACTGCGGCTGAAGTGTCTGTCCTCTCTTCGTTTACTAGTGTCATTCTCTCGGTCTGAGCGCGTCTGTGCGACACGCTCTTCTGAGTCTGTTCGCCCATGCCACCTTGGTTTTTCTTTTCTTCTCGAGCGTCCACGCTTCGGTGATTCTGGCGGCAGGCCTTTAGCGAGGCGTTCAGCGATCTTGTAGTTGCGACTGAAGGCTGCTGCTGCAATCTCAGCCTCTGTGAACACCATGATCGCTGTTGTGTTGCGTCCTCGATATGTGAAATCAAAGACGCATTTCTTTAAGGCGCTAGGACTCGCTTGATCAGTGTATGTCCTGCATCGGTAACGCGGCAGACGCCTTGCTCAATCGTCTGCTGAATTTGAACGACGTTCCCGCCAAAACTGCGCCCTGCGCCCGGCTCCACTGCAGCACGCACAGAACACTCAGTGGCCATACATCAACTGTACGTTGACAACACAGCCGGTCAAACACAGCCAGCGGCGCACTGCGATCTGTGTTTAGCGATGGAGAACGCTTTCGTGAAGGCAGAGCTTGCGGCGCAGCGAAGCGAGGTGTCCTGCCACTGCTCTAAGAGTAATTGCCTGAAGCTCTACTGCGAGTGCTACAAGGCTGGACAGGAATGCACGGCCCACTGCCGCTGCACATGCTGCCACAACAATGCTGAGCACCTGGAGAAAAAGTAAGAGCATGCCCTATATGCAACACCATTATGGCTGCACTGTTATAGCCAGTGCTCGCAAACAGATGCACTGCACGCTGTTTCTTGTACGAGCAATTTTGCTGATCAGACTTAAAGCAGACGTTCGCTCGGCTATCTCGCTTCTGCAGATCCCTACATCAACTGTCACTTTCGCATTGCGCCTGTGCGTGTTTGGTAGCGCCTTTGCTTCTGCTGACGACCCATACTGCTTGTTGTGTGTTCATGTCTTGCACCCTTAGAGAGGCTGCGCTGCAGATGACCCGGTCCAAGAGCTCACGGGCAGGTAAACACACAATAAAGTAGACTGCAGCCAATTGCAGTCCAGCACGTTTTACTGAAACATGTCTGCTAACTTGATCATAATCTCTCAGGTGCCCCAAAAGGATGTCAGTGCAAGAAGACAGGCTGCGTCAAGCGTTACTGCGAGTGCTTTCAGGTACGCCATAGCATGCTTTACGCTTGAGGGTGCCACATAGGCACAGCCT
>CAXIVC010000141.1:20000-22942 GCA_964035585.1 Polytrichum formosum | reverse complement strand
GCTGAGGCCGTGCGATTCGACGAGTTATCATGAGTCACCGCAATACCGGGCAAGCCCGCATCGGTCTTTTATCTAATAAATACGTCCCTTCCAAGAAGGTCGGGAGTTTGTGCACGTATTAGCTCTAGAATTACTACGGTTATCCGAGTAGCAAGGTACCATCAAAGAAACTATAACTGATTTAATGAGCCATTCGCAGTTTCACAGTACAAAAGAGTTTATACTTACACATGCATGGCTTAATCTTTGAGACAAGCATATGACTACTGGCAGGATCAACCAGGTAGCTATTTCCTCGTCTACGACGCGCGCCCGCCTTGGGTCGCGCGCCGCCGACCTCGGCCCAACATCAGGGACGGGAGCGTTGCACTTACGCTGAAGCGGCTCGGATCGGGATTGAGGGACTGCCGCTCCCTCGGGAAAACGTTTCCATCCATCGTCAACGTGCCGGTGTTACCCGGCCTTCGAATCCGGGACTACTAGGCCCGAATATCATCGAAGGAAGGTTTTCTTCCCCGAGGTAGCTTGGCCCCCCATTGCAGCATCTCCCTCATTGATAGTAGGAATCTCTATTCTGACGCGAGCGTCTCCCTCGTTGAATCGGGATTCGTGCAATGCTCGCGTCTCCCTCACCGAAGAGGGATTTGTGATGCCCCCTCCCGAACCGCATCCCTCGCATCATTCCCCCTCGACGAAAAAAATCGAAGAGGGGTTTGGTTGATGCGATTCCCTCGCTTTCCGATCCGAATGTTCCCCTCGTCCCGGGAACCGTCGCGCTTCGGCGACCCCCTCCCGTCGGGATAGAGGCCGCAGAGTGCGAAGGTGCAACAGGGACGTTCGAGCCGAAGTGGCGACCCCCGTCCGGGCCGCGAAGGCCCATCAGGTAGCCCGCCTTACTCCTGCACTTGGGATAGATTCTTCCCGCGATTCACCATCCTGCACCGGTACAAGACCTTCCTGCCGCGGCGGGACACCCTCCGGGGTGTCCCGCTCGGGACACTGATGAGCGGCACGCAGACGAACGGGACCCCCTCCGATCTCTCGAGTTGATCATCGCGTCGCCGTGGCAACACTACAACGGCCCAATGCATACTTGGCGACGTCGCCCCCACGCTGGGCCGACCCCCGTAGGAGCCAGCGCCTGTGGAGGCCTCGCTGTTCTGCAGCGGGCATGGATTCCCCTCGTATAAGCCTTCCCCTTGTATAAGCCTCTGGGACTCCGCGCAGAGCCCCTACCCCACCGTCAAACAACCTTTTGTCTCTCTGCCGAGAGTCGGGGCCAGGTAGACGTTTTCCCGAAGCCGCGGGGGCGGATCGGGACGGAGGGACTGCCACTCCCTCGGGAAAATATTTCCTTCCAGCGGTCTAGCCGGTGTTACCCGGCCCAGGGGTGAATCCGGGGCTAAATCCGAATATCGTCGAAGGAAGGCTTTTTTTCCCCGAGGCAGCTTTGCCCCCCCCATTTGACAATGGGATTCCCGATTTTGACTTGGACGCGAGCGTCTCCCTTGTTGAATCGGGATTCGTGCAATGCTCGCGTCTCCCTCATCGAAGAGGGATTTGTGACATCTCTCTGCCGAGAGTAGGGGCCAGGTAGACGTTTTCCCTTTTCCCGTTTTTTCCCGAAGCCGCTGGGGTTGGGGCCCCCTCGCGTCGGCCCGACAAAGGGGCGGGAGCGCCTCGGTTTATCTCTGGGGCTAGCCCTACTCAGAAGGCCTACATTCCGTCGTCCGCCATCCTTTGCATTCGACGGTTTTCGTTTGCCGGACTAGCCCCACGCAACCCCGATACGCTTTCCGATTCCCTCGCAATCTCGACCCGAATGTTCTCCTCGCACCGGAATCACGAGGGTGCCGCGGCCGGGCCACGAAGGCCCATCAGGCAGCCCCTCCCCTCCCGGCGCTAAGATCGATCCTGGTTCTGCAGCGGGCAGGGTCGGTCGGCAGAGCCGCCTCCCCTTGTAGAAGCCTCTGGGACTCCGTGCAGGGCCCCTCCCCCATCGTCAAACATCCTTTTGTCTCTCTGCTCACAGTTGGGGCCAGGTAGACGTTTTCCCTTTTCCCGATTCCCTCGCAATTTCGACCAGAATGTTCTCCTCGCACCGGAATCACGAGGGTGCCGCGGCCGGGCCACGAAGGCCCATCAGGCAGCCCCTCCCCTCCCGGCGCTAAGATCGATCCTGGTCCCCGAAAGCCACACGAGGCCAATCGCACCAGGTCGTGCCATCTCGGGGGCTGGGTTTCTACTTCAAAGGCCTACATTCCGTCGTCCGCCATCCTTTGCATTCGACGGTTTTCGTTTGCCGAAACCCTTGCCCCACTCGACTTTCCCACCCGATGCGCCCCCTACGCTTCGATCCAAATCTTCACCCTTCACTCGCGGAAAATAAGGCTAACCACGGCCGGGCCACGAAGGCCCATCAGGCAGCTCACCCCTCTCCCACAAGCTTCAGGATCAATTCGTTTCTCGCGCTGGCTTGTGGCGAGTCGCACGACCCCTGCCGCTCCAACCGACTCCCCACGTATAAGCCTCTGGGACTCCGCGCAGGGCCCCTCCCCCACCGTCAAGTCAGCTTTTGTCTCTCTGCTCAAGTTTGGGGCCAGGTAGACGTTTTCCCCTTAGCCGCTGGGGCCTCCCCGCGCTGCTCCGCCACTCCTCCCCGCGCTGCTCCGTCACTCCTCCCCCTCCCTCCTCCCGTATAAAAAATGAATAAAGTAAAATCTATATATAGTTTTTATTTAGTTAAATTAATATAAAATTGATATAAATAACCCCTCTGCCACCTGTCCCGCCCCCACCTGTCCCGACCGCGCCCCCGCCAGTCCCAGTCGCTACGGCGCCCCCGCCAGTCCCGACTAGCGCCCCGCTAGTCCCGGTCGCGACGGCGCCCCCGCCAGTCCCGATTAGCGCCCGCTAGTCCCGGTCGCGACGGCGCCCCCGCC
>CAXIVC010000141.1:7500-10000 GCA_964035585.1 Polytrichum formosum | reverse complement strand
TGCCACTCCCTCGGGAAAATATTTCCTTCCAGCGGTCTAGCCGGTGTTACCCGGCCCAGGGGTGAATCCGGGGCTAAATCCGAATATCGTCGAAGGAAGGCTTTTTTTCCCCGAGGCAGCTTTGCCCCCCCCATTTGACAATGGGATTCCCGATTTTGACTTGGACGCGAGCGTCTCCCTTGTTGAATCGGGATTCGTGCAATGCTCGCGTCTCCCTCATCGAAGAGGGATTTGTGACATCTCTCTGCCGAGAGTAGGGGCCAGGTAGACGTTTTCCCTTTTCCCGTTTTTTCCCGAAGCCGCTGGGGTTGGGGCCCCCTCGCGTCGGCCCGACAAAGGGGCGGGAGCGCCTCGGTTTATCTCTGGGGCTAGCCCTACTCAGAAGGCCTACATTCCGTCGTCCGCCATCCTTTGCATTCGACGGTTTTCGTTTGCCGGACTAGCCCCACGCAACCCCGATACGCTTTCCGATTCCCTCGCAATCTCGACCCGAATGTTCTCCTCGCACCGGAATCACGAGGGTGCCGCGGCCGGGCCACGAAGGCCCATCAGGCAGCCCCTCCCCTCCCGGCGCTAAGATCGATCCTGGTTCTGCAGCGGGCAGGGTCGGTCGGCAGAGCCGCCTCCCCTTGTAGAAGCCTCTGGGACTCCGTGCAGGGCCCCTCCCCCATCGTCAAACATCCTTTTGTCTCTCTGCTCACAGTTGGGGCCAGGTAGACGTTTTCCCTTTTCCCGATTCCCTCGCAATTTCGACCAGAATGTTCTCCTCGCACCGGAATCACGAGGGTGCCGCGGCCGGGCCACGAAGGCCCATCAGGCAGCCCCTCCCCTCCCGGCGCTAAGATCGATCCTGGTCCCCGAAAGCCACACGAGGCCAATCGCACCAGGTCGTGCCATCTCGGGGGCTGGGTTTCTACTTCAAAGGCCTACATTCCGTCGTCCGCCATCCTTTGCATTCGACGGTTTTCGTTTGCCGAAACCCTTGCCCCACTCGACTTTCCCACCCGATGCGCCCCCTACGCTTCGATCCAAATCTTCACCCTTCACTCGCGGAAAATAAGGCTAACCACGGCCGGGCCACGAAGGCCCATCAGGCAGCTCACCCCTCTCCCACAAGCTTCAGGATCAATTCGTTTCTCGCGCTGGCTTGTGGCGAGTCGCACGACCCCTGCCGCTCCAACCGACTCCCCACGTATAAGCCTCTGGGACTCCGCGCAGGGCCCCTCCCCCACCGTCAAGTCAGCTTTTGTCTCTCTGCTCAAGTTTGGGGCCAGGTAGACGTTTTCCCCTTAGCCGCTGGGGCCTCCCCGCGCTGCTCCGCCACTCCTCCCCGCGCTGCTCCGTCACTCCTCCCCCTCCCTCCTCCCGTATAAAAAATGAATAAAGTAAAATCTATATATAGTTTTTATTTAGTTAAATTAATATAAAATTGATATAAATAACCCCTCTGCCACCTGTCCCGCCCCCACCTGTCCCGACCGCGCCCCCGCCAGTCCCAGTCGCTACGGCGCCCCCGCCAGTCCCGACTAGCGCCCCGCTAGTCCCGGTCGCGACGGCGCCCCCGCCAGTCCCGATTAGCGCCCGCTAGTCCCGGTCGCGACGGCGCCCCCGCCAGTCCCGATTAGCGCCCGCTAGTCCCAGTCGCCACGGCGCCCCCGCCAGTCCCGACTAGCGCCCGCTAGTCCCAGTCCCAGTCACTTCTGCTACAATTCTGCTAGTGCCCGCCGCGGTTCCCTCACTCCACCTGCTAGTCCCGACTAAAAATAGGTCTCCAATACAAATAGAACCCAACACTGATACAAATATTAATCCCCAACCTTGGTATTAGGGTGGGTTCAGTTTTCGTCTATTTATGCCCGGTTTAAAATAGGCATATATTTTCATCTATTTACGAGCCGACTAAAAATGGGGGTTGGATACAAATGGAATTCAACACACTTGGGTATGAATCCCAAACCTTGGTATTGGGTGGGTTCGGTTGTCATTCATTAAGGAGCAAACACACATGGGTGTGGGATACAAAATGGAATTCAACACACTAAGGTATTGGGTATTGGGTATTGGGTGGGTTCGGTTCTCATTCATTTAGGAGCAAACACATGGGTCTCGGATACAAAATGGAATTCAACACACTAAGGTATTGGGTATTCATCTATTTACGAGCCGACTAAAAATGGGGGTTGGATGCAAATGGAATTCAACACACTTGGGTATGAATCCCAAACCTTGGTATTGGGTGGGTTCGGTTGTCATTCATTAAGGAGCAAACACACATGGGTGTGGGATACAAATGGAAATTCGACACACTTGGGTGTTAATCCCAAACCTTGGTACTAGGGTGGATTCGCTTCTGATGTATTTGGGAGCAAACACATGGGTGTGGGATACAAAATGGAATTCAACACACTAAGGGGTTTAATCCGGAACCTTGGTAATTGGTGGATTCGATTTTCATATATGTACGACCCGATTAAAAATAGGTATCAAACTTTGTCTATTT
>CAXIVC010000140.1:0-62770 GCA_964035585.1 Polytrichum formosum | reverse complement strand
CAGGCAATCCTGACGATGAGATACACTATTTCAGTATAGTGAACTCGCTGGTGATCACGCTCTTCCTGACAGCTATCGTGGCCATGATCATGCTACGCACACTGCACAAGTGAGTAAAATAAATTCCATATCCGTTTGACGACAATCATTGCCTTGACACATCGATACAAACGAATCTGTCGGAGTTATAATTACGCTGCGCACACTGCTCAAGTAAGCATAACATGCTTGTTGCTATCACTTACCATTATGACCGTCATGATAAGGGTAGACTCGCGGCTGTTGCAGCCATGATCAAGCTGCGCACACTGCGCAAGTAAGCAGTTAATTGGCGTCCTTGGTCAATCAAACTTCAGTCTGTTGCGCTGCTTGTGTATCCGTCATGCTACGCACTCTGCACAATTGCGTGACCAAGCCACCAAACCTTCTCACTCTGACTGTATGTGCACACTCTGTTCGCTTGAAGTACATGTGGTGTGAGTGTCATGTCTCTCCTTAGCAGTCAAGCTCACTGCAAACAACGCGCACCGGGTACGAGTCACCACCACAAATCTGTGCTACCATGTTATATCTGCTCACCAGCGTTCTGAGGGACATGATTATATCGCGCTGCAACAGTCTTGACATAGGTTGGCACGCAGATTGTCCAAAGTCACTGCCATGTACCGCGTCGAGATGCATGATAGCGGCCGACTTACATGGATTTTGCTGTTGCAGTATTGGTCTCTCTGCCATAATGTATCGTACGTATAGGGGCGTTATCTCCTGCAGTGAAGCGTCATTTCGTAAGATTTCTCTCTAGATGTGTAGCTGTGTTGAGTCGTGAGCAGAGATCTTGCGGTAACATGTCACATGCTCAGTGAGACATCCATCAGCAACTCGTCATTGTGGTGTCTGTACTCCTGTCAACATAATGTCACACAATGAAGCGTTGAGATGTCCTTCTGGTGCCATGATGTGTAACAGTGCTTAGTACATGTTGCGTAGTCACAATATGCAACTTTTTGTTGCGTAGTCACAATATGCAACTTGCTGACCAATACTTAAATTTATTCTGCTTGTGTGTATGTGTCTGTGTGAGGGCATAATATCGTACAATGAAGCTTTGCGTTAATGCTTGTGTTTATGTCTGAGTGTTTGTGTGTGTGTATGTCTATAAAGGGGTATAATGTCCTACAATGAAGCGTCGTGATGTTTCATATGTGCGCACTTGCTGCTAAGCTCTGCGCTAATGTTGTGTTGATGCATTTGTTCGTGCTATTGTATGTCTTCTCATATACGATGCGGTGTCCATGCCTGTGTTTTGCTTGTGTGCAATTTGTTTGTATAGGGACATCATGTCGTACAATGAAGCGCAGACGCTAGAAGAGGCTCAGGAAGAGAGCGGATGGAAACTTATCCATGGTACGTCAAATCACACATGGGTGCATTCATATTTGGACACAGACAAGCGTCGCCTATGCACTCTTGTTTGAGCTGTCCACGTGTGACCGTCTCACTAACATCAGCAACTTACCCATGGCACCTCAAAGAGACGGGTACGCATATTGCTCGTGTCAAGTCAGTGATGCACACCACTCGCGTTTACGTCTGCGCATGTGTGTGCCTGTACCACATGAGGCACGTACGTGTACATGCATGTTCATATGGTCACATCTATATCTCATTGCAGGGTGAATAGGTGAATGTGTAATCACGTGCGAATCTGTATGCGACTGTATCTGTGCATCAACATTCATGTGTCGTTGCGTATGGCTAGACTACATGCTCGAACACTGGCATGAGTGTGTTACCGAAAGCCTCTCCTTGTGATTGTGTGTCAAATCTTTATATCTGTGTTAGACCTTACGTCACGAGTCTATGAAAGTGGTTGCGCACCATGTACGTCAAGTTCATGTCTGTGTACTAGCTTACGTCACGTGTCTATGAAACTGTGTGCACATCATGTGTTTGAGACGTGTACCATCTGTTTCCCCGTGTGAACGTTCTGCGTGATGTATGACGTAGGTGATGTGTTCCGAGCGCCACAGCGCTACCCCATGCTCTTGGCTGTGCTGGCTGGCACTGGTGTTCAGGTATTGTTAGCATCCATAATAGCAAATCACTAGTATCATGACATCATATCAGATGCAGAAATATGGGCTGTGTCTTGAAACGTGTCGTGCCCACCGGCGGTCAGTCACATATGCTGGCGCTGCTATCTTGAATCATCACACACACACACACACACACACACACACACACACACACACACACACTCTCCCAGGTACGGACGTTCATCGAAGCGAGTTACGAGTGCGCACGCGTGCAGTACGCAAGGTACCCTGTGTCACTTTCGAGTAGAAAGAGCCGTAAATATACCGTGACTGGTATATCATATTGACAAGCGAGACAGCACAAAGTACAACGCATTTCACGTTCTAACAGCGTTGCAACATTATATCCGTACAGTACACGCCATTCTGCCTCGCATCTCAAAGACGGCCATATCAAGTTGACAACGCCCGACCCCGTTCGATCTCGGAAGCTAAGCAACTTTGAGGACGGCCATATCAAGCTGACAACGCCCGACAATAACGTGACATCAAGTAGGCAACGCCCGACAACTGCGAAGACTGCCATATCAAGTTGACAACGCCCGACAACAATGTTACATTCCACTTATATCCAGTTGAACATGCGCCACAATAATGTCACACTCAAAGACGGTGAAATCTCTTTGACAACGCCTGCATGTAATGGTTGTTATGCCATCAAACCTTGACCACCTTTGATGCTCTCTCTCTCTACTCTCTCCAGTCACTTTCCTAGACGTTCTTCCTTCCTTGTGCTGGTCGGGGGGGGAGAGATGGTCGTACGGTGGGGTGTTTGCAAGCAGGCTGGGAATGGATATCGTCACGTCTGTTGTGCCTTGTTAGCTGTGAACACATTAGTCCGAGTGTATTGCAGGTGTTTGTCTCGACGCTGTGTGTGTTATGAAATTACTCACATGTTCTTCGCCACAGATACGGCACAAAACATCAAGATCGCAGATGACACTTTCGCTCACAAATGCATGTGTGTTGCATGCGTATTGCATGTGTATGGTACAGGTGTTTGTCATGACGCTGTGTACGATTGGGTTTGCCTTCATGGGCTTTTTGAGTCCTGCGAACCGGGGCGGCATGCTCACAACAGGTACACATGTTGTATCAGGGCATACATCTTACTACAAGAAATGCTGTCCTTTCAGTGCGTTAACAGCCAGACAATGCTTACCCGCCGTTGACCAAGCGGTATGACGTATGACTTTGTGACGTGTATCAATGTCACCAACGTTACAAATGGTGGTATAGCTAACAGCGCCTAACCGAGGCGGCATGCTCACGACACGTGCATGTATGTTAGCCACATATAAGAATTTGAATCGCGTGAGCAAACAGAGGCGCACTCAACCTGACTGGGTGCGAAGCTAAGCATTGATGCTTAGCATTATATCGCGCGCACCTACAACGCAGATATCTCACCGCACGAAAGTCCCGCTTAGACCCGTGTTCTACTGCGTGCATGCACAGATTTTGTTCGTGCATCTTCAGTGTTGTCATGTTCCTGATTGCTCAAGGATCATTTCTTGATGTATCACTGCTTGTTGACCATTTTTTGGTGTGCGCAGTGCTGGTGCTGTTCATGCTGAGCGGGAGTACAGCTGGCTACTGGAGCGCAAGGTATGAACCTTCATAAACGCACATTCCTACATGATAAATCACATACACTTGATACTTGAATGTTTGGTACATGGATGCGCTTACTCACTCTCTACGAGTATACGTTTTCAGCTCTCGGCGTGTCTTTGTGTCTGTGGTGCATGTGCACTGCTTGGTACTGGAGCGCAAGGTGTGTGTGATACATGCATGAATACACTAATACACTGAGTTACACGTCTGAGAGATACGAATATTTCATTCAGATGGCAAACACTGTTTGCATGGTCCTCGATAGGTAGATGTTCATGACTCTCCGAGCAATCATTTGCTGATTCTACCCTAGAACTAGACGGCAAATCCATTGAGTTCGTTACACGTCTGAGAGATATCGACTTTGCGTACTAATGGCAAATTGTGTTGGCATGATCGTCGATGGGTATTTATCTCTCCAAGCGATTACTCGCTGACTCTGTCCTGAAACTGAGCACTAGCAACATACACTACTCAGTATATGCAGGGGCTTTATCGATTGAACACCTAGTGCAGCAAAGTGATCGCTCAATCGATACTCTGTTACATTTGCAACAGTATCGTAGCTCTATCATGTTTACGCCACGATCGCGTTATCCCTGCATCTTTCATGTGCATACGTGTGTGCGTCTGTCGTTTCGCCAAGTTCATGCGTGTGGTACGATACCTGTGCGATTGTCACACGTCAAAATACTCATGCGTCTTGTGCGTATACATAGACGCGTGCTGGCGAGCAAACGTTTCACACATGTTGCACAACAAACACATCATGAAGGAGTGACTAGTCTTTGTTGTGTGATGTGTGGCGTCATATGTAACGGCGGATATATGCTGTAAATGTTCCAGTTGTACAAGCTGTTTGTCGGTGTAGACATACATATTCTTCCACACGAATTGATCAGTTGACTTTGCTTGCGCAATGTGCTATTATTCATGGTTTCACTATATGTAACACACGGTGTTTGTGTACAGGGTGTACAAGCTGTAGTGACATTGATTGTATCCTTTGCCTTGCGAATGCGTCACGCTTGTATCCTTTCAATGATCGTCTGTCATAAGCGCTGTTCAGTCTTGAGTTTCACGGTACATGCTATACTGTATGGTTTCACTATATGTAATGGTGTATGTACAGGTTGTACAAGCTCTTCGGTGGCAAGGATTGGAAGCGCAACACTGCTATGACTGGTTAGTACACACATATATAATGCATGTGTGTGTATATATATATATATATATATATATATATATATATATATATATATATATACACACACACACACACACACACACACACACACACACACACACACACACACACATTCTATCGCAGGCGTCGATCTGTTTTCTTTGTATAAACGTGTCTCAACCGTTTCACTCATTGACCGGATACGTTTGCGCGATATGGATATATGCGCCACTTATCGTGTCAGTAGTGGTTGCATCGTGACGGCATGTGGTCAGTGTTGCGCTCGTCGCTACATGATCATGTAACTCCACTGCGATTACAGAGTGCGTATTGCTTGGCCGCAAATGTTGAATGTTCAAAGACGATTTGTAGAGTCATGTTCTTCTATCGCAGCTGCTTTGTGTGCCTTGTATCTGTGGTTTGCATGCGTTGTGTATGTACTTGAAAGAGTGTGTGCACAAGTGATCACACCGCTGATGTTGTGCATGCGATTTGCAAGAACATTACGCATCATGTACGGAAGTTATGTGAGCATGTATGCTTACACGTTCTGCGTCTGTTGTGTATACGTTGTGTGCTCATGCATGCGTTGTCTGTTGTGTATACGTTGTGTACGCGTATGTGTCTGCTTGTGTTGGTCTACACTCTTTACACCTGTCGCCTTTGTGAGCTCATGCGATGCCATGTGTATATCTTACGTGTATATCTTATGTGTATATCTTATGTGTATATCTTATGTGTATATCTTTTATGTACAGCGCTGCTATTTCCAGGCGCTGTGTTCTCGATCTTCTGGTCTCTGAACATCTTCATGTGGTTTCAGGTGTGTAGATAGTAATACACTAGATGAACAAACCACACTTTGTGTCCTATTCGCATACGTGTTGCCCGGTACTTGACGTAACAGTTCCACTGAATCACACCGCTGACTTGATCGCAGAGAGAATGTGCTATGATCGCATGTAATATGATGCACATATCGACATATGTGCGTGTAGTCTCCGAGTGTTCGCATCTGTAGATTCTGTCTGACAGGGCATGTCTCACCGTCTACTTTTTGCGTTCAACTGCCATTTTCCTTTGAGCTGATTCACATTACTTCTGTGCGAACACATGGGAGCAATAGGACGGAACGTCTTGCAACTTGACGCGGTCTTGCGTGGAGAGCATTTTGTGATTATCTTACAATGCAGTGATTGCATAGCGTCATGTGCTGGTGCCTCATCCTATTGCATACTCGAAGCAAACAGCGGTCATCAATGACAGTATAAGTCTTACGAGATTTGCGCGTCTCTACGTCTGTGAAGGGGTGTACGTGCATGTGCGCTGTTGCATGTTCACACTTGAGTCATGCGTCGCCTTGCGGTGTTCGCGCGTTCAACTGATCACCATGTATGTAATCTTACCCTTTGCTCACTTGTTCAAATGCAACAGCAGTGCCCTTTGCGACATATGCGCGTCTTACGTCCGTGTGTGCGCACAAGTGCATGTGCGCGTCTGAGGGTATGTGCATGATACTCCGCAGTCTATCCGTCTGTCGTCTCACTTCAATGGGCGTGTCAGCGTAATCCGCGTGTCTTATTGTGCCTGAATGAATACGGGTGTCGTATGGTTTTTTGAATGCAACAGGAGTCATCAACAGCAGTGCCATTCACGACTTTTGCAAGCCTGCTGGTTATGTGGTTCGGTGTGAGCGCACCCCTCGTGTTGCTTGGTTCCTATTGGGGTCTGAAAGCTGAACCTTTCAGCATACCAGTGCGTGTCAATCAGGTAAAAGATGCACGCATGTTTGACAACTTTCATTAGCAGAAGCATATGTAACATCCACATAAGGATTACGTCAGCTAAAGGATATGTGACGTATCGCAAGTGGTATCCATAAGTGAAGATCGTTGAGATTGCTAGGTTGTTATCGGTGAACGAAGCCGTTCGATAAGCCTTCCTGTGCGACTTCACCAGATCAAGTTACGATCACAATACGCGATATCTTTGTCAGTACACCTATGTCCTTGTGCGTCTCTGCGTGTGTGTCGCTCTGTACAACACTCTGCGCTTATACGTCAAAGTACGGACAGCATGTGTCTCTGTATGTGCGTCTTGCTCTATCGTATGCTAGGTCGTGCATTTGCGCTCAACTGTATGCACATGGTATGTCTGCATGCGCATTGAATCCTATACTACAATTTGTGCATGTCCTGCGCGTTGCAGATAGCGCGGCAAACTCTCTCTGTAGTTGAGTGCGGGTGTCTGTAATATAAGCGCGTGCTGAACTACTGCACGAGACCGCTCGACTGTCTGGTATCTCTACTTTACCGTAGTAGTTGTCTGTGTGTCATGCAATTCTGTTTCGGTGTTGTATTGTTTCACAGATAGCGCGGCATGTCCCTGAGCAGAAGTGGTTCATGCATGTGCTATTCACCAGCGCTCTTGGCGGCATACTACCCTTTGGCGCTGTAAGTCAATTTCCATTGTTGACGAATGTTGAATATGTCAGCATCATCAGGCATAAAGCGGCCTGGTGGATCCTAAGTAAATGCTCTCTCCGTGTGCGTGCTCGATGCACTATACCACACACTGCGCTGTGATTCAGTCCACTCTGCATGTGTACATGACAGCATTGTTCAGGTCAGTACGGTCGAAGCGATTGACTGCTCATGTGACCCTGGCTATAGCGTGGGTACTTTGTCAGTCAATGCGCTCGGCAGACCCGTGCATTTGCCTTATGTACCGTGTCCCCCCTTAAGCGCCGTCTGGGCAGAAACAGCATGCACGTATACGAAGCATCAAGACTTGTGTGTTATAACCCAGCTATGTAACATCATCGCGCACACGATACACGCTGTGAGTGGTTAGTACCGAGGCGCATGTATGATCTGATGCTCGTACCGCCATGCAAGTGTGAAGTGTTACAGCTGTCTTTCTCACTTACATGCTATATGTCAACAGGTGTGCATTGAGCTGTACTTCATTATGTGTGCGCTGTGGTTGCATCAGATCTCTTTGCACTCACGCACATTTGCTTTCTTTGTTTCTTCACTCCATTCTGTTGTGTTTTCATGCAATATTCTAGGTGTGCATTGAGCTGTACCTTATCATGAGTGCCTTGTGCTTGCATCATGTCTCTTTACACTCACGCACATTTGCTTTGTTTCTACATGTCACTGTTTGCACATGCGATACATTAGGTGTGCATTGAGCTATACTTCATCATGAGTGCCCTTTGAACACACTCATATACAATCGCTTGGTTTGTCTCTTTCGTTTGCATTTGCATGATGTATGACAGGTGTGCATTGAGCTGTACTTTATCATGAGTGCTCTGTGGTTGCATCAAATCTACTACCTATTTGGCTTTCTGACGATTGTCTTCCTGATCCTTGTGGCCACATGCGCTGAAATCAGCATCGTCATGTGCTACTTCCAAGTGAGTCTGCACATACTTCCACCTTCCTTTGCGACAAATGACACATAGTGATGCAACCACCTACACTTGATTCAAATTGTACCAAATGGCAAGACTTTGTCATGTTCATGTACACTGTGAGCGCATGAGCATGTTTTCGTGAAGTATCAATGTAGCGAGAAGTGAACATTGTCATGTGCTGATCCCAAGTGAGTGTAAACAACGCATATGTGCATCATAGCAGCAATATATGTATCATAGGAAGCACTTGTGTCGCGTTCAGAGACATGTATACATTCGAGGGTGCAAGCACTGTCAAGCCTGTTACAAACAGACCAAACAACCATCATGTAATACGATCAAGCGGCATATGTAAAGATGCGTCCACGTGTAACATCGCCTCGCCACTCGTGATAGCACAGACATTCACGCATCCATGCACACACATGTACACTCTCGTGTGCATGAGCGCACACATGTGTTGCACGGGTTTTTTGAATATCACTGTCTGATACGGGTGTGGCGAGCAAATAATTGTGGCACGGCACTGAGGATGAAATGATCAGTGTGTATGCATCCACATGGACTAAGTTGACAAAGCAGTGGCGCTGAGTTGGCTCTTATTGACTCTAGCAGTGTGTCGAGTGTAGATGTGTCTGTCTGCACGTGTCTTTGCGTGTCTGTATGTGTGTCGTCGTCTGTGCGTGCGTGTTTCCGCCGTGATCCTATGCATACTGATGTGCTCTGTAACTTTTGGCATATTTGCAGTGCAGTTGCTAATTGTATCGTCTCTGAGCATTGAAGGGTCGGCTTCATGCTGTTTATGTCTGTGCACTTGTGTGTGTACATCTGTGTGCTGCTTATGTATATGTGTACGTGTGTGTTGTAGTTGTTGAGTGAAGATTGGCAGTGGTGGTGGCGATCATTCCTCAACAGCGGATCAAGCGCTGTCTATCTATACCTCTATGCTATCTGGTGAGCAGTCTTTTCAGTGTTGCACGTTGTTGATGTCGTCCACAGTGTTTCTTCTGTACGCATTGTTACGCTGGGAGTTTGCATCTGTAAATGCTGTCTGCTTATGCTCGTACCTATACCGTTCTGTTACCTGGAGAGCTTACCAACCGTATTTGTACACCTTGGGCTAGACTTTCTGCAGTATACGGACAGACGCGCAAGCGTTGACCGCACACGTCCTTGAGATGCGATTCATCTCAGCTTCGTTGATTTCAGTCGGGAGTCGTTTTGTTCGAACCACCTTCTCAATTTCTTGCCATGCTCCCGATGACATGCTTTTTGCATGCATTCTGTTTTGAGATCGTCCGATTTGTTTTGTCTTAAAGTCTACAAATACTACAGTAGCAAATTGGATTTGACAGGACCGATAAGTAGCGCTATTTATTTTGGCTACATGCTCATCTTTTTTTTCCTTGTTTCCTTAACACGTTTTTTCGTGTTTTTCTTCAACTATTCACAGGTACTACAGCAGTAAGCTAGATTTGACAGGACCGATCAGTAGTGCCATTTACTTTGGCTACATGTTGATCATCTCACTGGCCTTTGCGCTGTTGACCGGCGGAGTGGGGTTCTTCAGCTGTTTTGCCTTCACACGCAAAATCTACTCCGCTATCAAGGTACAGTGATGATTGTACTTGTACACTGATAACGCTTGAAGCTTCATGCGTACGCGTGTATGCAGAGGGCCAGAGTTTTATCTAGTGGTCATACGTGTGTCTGCACATGCCTCATAGTTATTCTTGAAGTGAGAGCGTGAACACGCGTGTTGTCTTCACACGCAAGATGTACTCTGTTATCAAGACACTATGATGGTTTATGTATGCAAAAAATCCGCACGCAAAGCGTGCACATGCGACAGTCACATCGACGCCTTTGAGAGCGCGTGAGCTCACGCACACACACATTCAACGCAACACTTGTCTGCGTGAGAGCACGCGTCCAAGATTTCATTGGGCGCATTTTCAACTTATGTGCTCCAGCGCATGTCCTGTGTCATGCAAGGCGCATGCAACTACAACTGTGACGTGCCATGCTGTCCACACAACGCAATGTGCGCACACGTTTAAGGTGTATGCGTGCATGCTCTTCGTAGCGTGTGCGCGGTTGTGGCTTGTGTGCTCCGGTTGGTGCTGTTGTACGCATAGTTGCATGTGCGTGTGCCTTGCACTCATGCGGATATGAGTAATTAAAAATGGTTTTGTGCACGCGCGTACTCATCCTGCGCATGTCAGTGTCCGCATGTGTGCATTTCATTCTCGGGTCCGAGCGTGTAATCCTCATTCGGTGCTGATGGTATCGCTAGCTGTGTCCATGAAAGTGATCGAGCGCGTTTCATGACGCGTGTACATATGCGGTGACAGGTGGACTAAACAAGATCAGCGATGCATGATCAAGCTCATGAAGTCAGCGCAACCAGGCAGACGATGCGAATCGAGTTGCAACGTGATCGAGACGAGTGACACGGCCGCATGACTTGCCACGATCGCAGACATGTGCTGACACATAACGACATGAAGGCATACTGCGAAAGCACAAGCAGCAAACTGCGTACTCAGGATGAGTAGCGACGCATGCACGCACGCGCTATGCATCACAGAAGACGATCAGAGAGAGAAGACCAGAATTCCAGCGTCAGAATGACAATCGGGCTGTATGACCGATGAACAGCAACAAGCGACTACAATATGACGCGAAGGAGATCACAACAGCAACATCAACTACGGCAGCAACAACGGCACTCGCGGACAGTTGCGGTAGCTCGTTGCTATACCACTACTTCTGCTGAGCATACGTCCACAATATAAAGAAGCACAATAAACACGAGGCTGCATGCCTAGTGATACATGCATGAGCACTGAAATCAGAATGGGCGCAAATCTCGACGACTTGTGACATTTGGAATCCCAAGACATCGCGATTGCTGCTGTTGACACGCGTGTCTCATACGATTGCAAACGAACAAATGCAGAGACGCAAAGCATGCGGCGTTGTTTTCCACGCATACGCTACCTGAAATCTGATGGTCATGAGAGCGTATGTATACTGTAATGCAGCGTTGTTTGTTTGGCACCTCACACAATCGATGCACACGGCAAGCACAACTCATAGCCTATATACAACCTTGAACAATGCGCAGTTCAGCACAGTGTACGCATATGTCGAAAGCAGTCATAAACGTTGCTGCGTCTCGTGTCTTTGCTAGACACGTGTTTGTCTGTTGTGTTTCATTTTCTCGTGTGTCGGGATGTTTCCGCTGACGCATGATCTGTTGCATCATTCGTGGGTCACACTCACGTGTTGACAATGGACAAGTCACTTGTGATGATCACTGTGCAACTCTATCTTGAATCGTCTTTGCGGATCTTCACGTCTGTTTGATCGAGTCGCATGTGTGTTTCTGTATCTTGTTTGCGTCTCCCGTAGAGGCTAGCGTTCAGTTCTATCACATGCTTTCACACACTGATCTGTTTTTATTCTCTATCACATGTTGTGTCTCTATGACTCATATGCATAGGACAACTTGTCAACTAGGATGCCATTGTACACGCGGAATGAGTTAGCGACCTCAGCTAGCACGGATTGCATCTTCTTGTAGCGTGATGCTGTTGTTACAGCTACAACAACTTGCACGCCTTTGCCCAACTGTTGCACGAGAAAACAGAAAGACAAGCAAACATTAACCGTTTGTTTGATCGTTCATGAAACGAATACTGGGTTTGTCGTATCGACATTGAAACCTGCGGTACATGATGAGTGCTGAGACGCATCGCATATACAGACTCAATGCGTCATATTGGCATCACATCAGAGCGCGGTAGCAAGACGCATTGACATGAGCAATGCACACAGCCCCATGCGCACTTGACGGCAACGGGAAAAGAATTACGATGCGGACTCATAACCCTTTCATATCTCACGTTGTGCACTCATAGCCGACCCTCTACCGCATACTACGCGCTGCTCACATGACATAACCAACCAACCCAACGCGCTAAGATATTATACCATGTACGCAGATACTTCGACGCTTGCGGCATGCTGCGCATGGTGTGAGGTGCTGTGACACAAAATATCACACAAGGTTTGGTGTGTACTGTTCTGTACTGTGCTCGTGAGTGTACTACTGTTCACCTGTGTGATAGATCCGTAGTCAACCTTCTCCAGAAACATATCGCAAGTTGAGAGGGTTATCGTAGCTTGCGCGTGACTTAAACCGTCACGTGCGTCTCAGAGAACGCCTGGTGAGTATTGCATTGCGTATGCATCATTGGGTATACAACATTGTGTATGCATGAGTATTGTACGCATTGTGTATGCATCCCTGTGTATGCGTTAGTGTGTATGCATTAGTGTTGTGTTATTCACTTGCCTGTGTGATAGAGCCGTAACCGACGCGTTCCACAGTAAAACCAGCGCCTGTAAGCAGGTCATACTTGAACTCTACATTGTAGTACTTCTGATCCTGTTGTTACGTTAGGGGGAAAACATCACCAAAGGATTGAAGACATAAGAAGGTCTTGAATAACAAGATCTGCATTGCATGCATGATTAGACACCCTGTGGCTCTGCATGGACACATGTGCGACTCGCAGGCTTCTGATCGAACTGTATGGCGGAACAGACTCGATCGCACGAGTATCAGCTACGGGACAAAGAGCAGCAGACTGCGAACAGCTTCTAAGGAATGCAAACATCAGCAAACGCCTTCAGTTCATGAAACTAAACAGTCTACTTGATGAGTGCGTTCAGTGTATGGATCTATGTTCTTTGTTCGCATCGTCAGATGCGCGTGCCACTGTGGCGTAGCGTCAAACCTCAATCACATGTGTACAGCAACTGACACACAGTGCTACCAAGTAGAGCTGACGTGAATGATTGTCACTAAAGATCTGTTAAACTAACATGATCCGCAGGCCAGCAGTTCGCACCCATTGACTCGATGAACGGCAGGCCGCAGCCCCTCTATGTAATGTATGGCTTAGCAGCATATCAAAGTATTAAGATACTGATGTTGCATCATATGACACATGAACACAGAATGAAAACGACGCGTGAGTCGAAGTGTTTCATACAGCACGTTCTATACCTTAGCTCCTGAAGCGCCTTCTGTGAGCTTCTTGAGTTTGAAATTCTGGAACTGGTTCGCGCCTTTTTGTGACAGCGACTGCAGTGACACATCAGCAAACACGCGCATAGAGACATGCATAGGAGTACTTATGAAGTGAGCGGGTCTACGGATGCATACATGCGGTATCAGCAGGCGTTCTGTTAACGTATGCATACAGCAAAGCGCGCTTCTACTACGTGTGAAGCTATCAGCGACGATCTCACAAACGATGCACAAAGGCTTTTGTCCCCTATTGATGATACACGAACGTGTAATGGAAGCCTGTTGGTTGACGCCTGCGCTGCGCTTGACATCTGTTCATCACTGCGGTTACAAGCGTGTGGTAACCTGCATGGCATCTCTCCCGAAAACGATCTGAAAGCGTGTGTGCGCACAGCGTTTGTACCCCTTCACACGTTCACAGTGATGCGTTCCACGATCATCCCACGACCGCTTGCATTCGTCAACGTTACGACAGAATGAATGCAGCGTACTTGCCTGATCTACAGTTACAGCTCGTGTGGTACCGTGCATGTAGCGCCACATACGCTTACAGCACCATATACGGAACGTGACCTCTATGCGAAGTATCACTGCGATAAGTGTGTCTTCGATGCGGATCGTGTCGTCAATGAGCATCTGACATATCTTCGGTGCGACGTATGTCCTGAATGAGCGTGTAGCGTCCCGGCGTGTACAGTGCATACTACGTCATGCCAACATTATCCGTTGATGCTATATAGTGCGTATCACTATACAGAACATATCACTTCCTGTCGTTCTAAGTTGTGATAATAGTTGTACAGTGCATACCTTTTCGATGATTGCGCTTGCTGTTGCCTTGTTGGTGGCGCTCAGTGTGTTCCCTCCCAGTACATCCAACGGCAGCACAAACAAAAACTGTCAACATACATGCAGATAGACATGAAAAAGCGATGAACCTTACATACATCAGCATTTATTGGGGCAAACATGGAAAGCATGCCGTGCCAGTCAACGGTGCGATGTAGACAGCGCAGTGACACTCGTAAGACTGAGTGCCAGAACGAACACTGCACGCATGCGAGCATTTCGGAAGCAGATCGAAAGTAACGCAAAGCGCGACAACGTGCAGAAACTTCGTGCATGCTTCACGGGCGCTGTGCAGAGTTTTGCCGCATGACGTCACAGACCGTGATGAATAGCACATGCGGTAGTACCGTTCTCGCAAATGCGATAGTAGGATCATTCTCGCAAATACGATAGTAGTATCATTCTCGTAAAATGCGATAGGATCATTCTCGCGTCCATGGGATTCCGTGTTCGTTCCGCAAGCGTGTTCAGATCATATACGCACTGCCTTTTTGATAGTCTCCTGTTAAGCTGGTTTGTTTGCTAAGCAACGAAGCAGCGACCATCATACTCCAAGCGATAACGCATGTCTGGTTGTTCTGTTATGCCCGCAGTACACTACATGTCACTACACTACCCTTTACTACACTACATTGATGTAGAGATAGATCGCTAGTAGAACTTTCCATATGTGTGGGGATCTTGTATGTCAAGCAACGAACATGATACGTACCGCTGAATCGCCTTTTTGGTAGTCGCCTGTTGAGATAGTGCCGTCCTCGCTGTTTGTGTCCATGTTAGGCCGCGCTAGGACCCATGTGATTGGGTAGTTCCATGTTACCTAATCAGTACATAAACAAGTTGTATGTGACACATGTGATACAATGGAAGCCAACAATCATTAATCAGAACATCATACGTACTCACGTCACACGAAGAAAGCACATCCGTGTGATCAGGTGATATCATGTCAGCTAATAACTGTACACGTAAGATAAGCAGCAAAGATACAATCACTCAGTGTGTACCACACACCAATGTGTGTATGCGTTGTGCCGCGTGATTGGGTAATTCCATGTCACCTGAAGAACAAATATGCAGAACATCGCTCACTCATGTTGACAACATGCTTCTGGTGTACGATAAAAATCCGCCATACAGAAGGCACAATGAGACGTGGCTATAAGCAGGATGGCCTATGCATGAGTGGTCGCGCATGTTTCTGCACGTGCATGACTCAGTGCATGAGATCGACTCACGCAAATACTTTGCGTGATGCAAATAGATATGCAACGGCGTACCAGCAGCGTTTCTCTGTTCTGGTCACGGCCATAGACTTCTAGCAGAGGTTTCATGCCTGAGGGCGGCTTCTCTACTTGCGGCAATCCATAACTGCATGCATTTGAACAAGAAGGGACAAATCAGCACAGCAGCACAACTTGCGTCAGCTCATGATAAACCAATTAGTTCGGTGATTGTGTGCCGTCTAAGATAGCTTTTTGACATGACAGATGTTGGTAGAGCCTGCCTTGCGTCGCACTGCCACCCACAGATGACAGCGCAATTAGAGAATCATGATAAGCTCTGATGCAATACACTTGTGCTCTGAACACTCCCAGTCAACAGCGGTGCTGTTATGTCTTTTCGTTTCTCTTCCATTCCGGTCTGAACTGCACACTGTTTGATAGGGAATGCACGACAGCAGCACGTCTGGCACGCTGCAGAAGCAGTTGCAGTCACATTGGTGCTACATACTTCCAGCGTGGAGACTGCACGCTGTCGTGCACATAACTGACTCCAGATGAAATAATATGCTGTACACTGGCTACACTGGCGTGTGCAATGTTGCAGACGTATATACGCAGTGTACTTGCGACTTTGCGTATGCATAGCGACGGTGCGTGACTCACTCAGACAGCTGCTGGTTCACTTTAGCCAGGTTAGCAGCATGCACGACGCCTGGCTGCATCAGCACAACACTTGCTGCTGCTGTCACAGCCCCTGCAACTGCTGATCGCCGTGAGATCTGATGCGTGCCCTGAGTTTCAGCACTGTTATCATCGTTTGAGGTTCCTTGCAATGCTACTGTTGTTGTTGTCTGCTGTGTTCGAGCTGCGCATGCTGTTTTCGTGTTTGCTGGTGCAACAAAGGCGCTGCTCAGTGCCAGTACACTGCATATTGCACACGTACTCAGAGTGACCTGCATAGCTGCTCTGTTTGTGCAGGAATTTGAATCGTGCCTCCCAGGATTCCAAGGCCCTGTACTGGTCGCAAATCTTCTAGGCAAGTGATTGCTATTAGAGCGTACAGCAGATTTGGAGGTTAACAGGAGATATCATTGTCCAGACCAACTGAGAAAGAGAAGTTTGCAATCGCCGAATCCGTAACGGTCCGAAAGGTGGTCGCTAACACGCAGAATACAGCGAGCTGGAGTAGCCTGTGCGTCTACAGCATATAGCGGAGCTGCAGCGATCAAACGAGCAGCATAGAGACGAGCCAAGCAGCATTGCAGCATGCCCACACGACCGCCTGTGGTGCATGAGAATCTACAGGAATACAGGTAGCGGACGACATCATATTTGTATCTGTGTGATACATCATGTTTGTATCTGTGTGATATATACAACTAAAGTGCGACACGTAGGCGGACGAGTATCTCATCACCTGCAGTTCTTGATGAATGCGAGTGCTGAAGCCTGAACTTGAAGCAAGGCCTTCTTTGCAACCGAGGTTCAACTATTGTGATCGCTCTGCTTGATATTCGGCTGTCTATAGCAGTTCATCATTCAGGCTACAAGGGACAGTTTCCGTCTGGAGAAACACACCTTCTCAGACGACTATAATAAAGAAAAAACACCTGTTCAGGCTGACAATGCCCCCCTCGGATGTGATGCTATGCATGTGTGTGTAAATTGCTCAGAGGCCTGCACTTTGGATCCTGCGTGCTGTGCATGATAGTGCGCCTTACCCTATACTTGCACCGTCCAACATTGTTCTGTGTATGCAGTTGGATCCTGGGTGTGGCCTGTGTAGCAGCTTTCATCAGTGCCTTTGGCAATGCAGCCAACGACATGACCAACTCCTTTGGTACATGCGTGGGAGCTGGTAAGCACGAGTGCAAATATCACGACACAAGACGTATATGCGTCAGAAGATGTATGTACGCATGCACACACATAGACTTTGGGCATGTGTGAGCATCAGCATCACGTTCTATGTGCCTTGAAACATCTGTGCACACTTCAGAAATTATGAACATATGCATGCAAAACCATGCATGCAAACATGCACGTACAGAGATCGAGCTTGCTGTGTGCGAGCAAGTGAGTCGTAGAAGAAATACATTGCAACTAGATGAGCGAAGTGCTCATGAAGGAATCTGTATGATGAAATCTGACAACTGGCGTGTGTCCGTTGTGTCACCTGGCACGTATAGGCGTACATGCTTGATGTGTGTGCAACGACTGCATTTGCTCGTTATGCATCATTCAGAGCAAGTAACATTGACGCATGCGCAATTTTAGTGCTATGTCTGTGCGTATGTCTGCATGTATCGCCCTCCATGTGGAAACCTTGCATGCGTGTGAGTGTACATTATGCTTTTCGTTGTATCGTGCATACGCAGGTACATTGAGCATGAAGCAGGCCGTGTTGCTATCAGCAGTGTTTGAGTGTGCGGGGACACTGTTTTTCCTAGTGCGCAGTACATCCATCATCCCAAAAAGCATTGGTGACTATCAGTGCTTCAACTCTCAGCCTGATGTCCTCATGTATGGCCTTTGCTGTGCTATGACTGCAGGTGTGCAAACGCACATTTGAAATAGTTATGGATCCTTGAAAAAAATTCAACTTCGCTATTCTTGATACATTCTGCAGTGTAGATATGTGGGCATTGGAGAAGATTCAACTTTGCTATTCTTGATACATTTTGCACTACAAGTATGTAGGCACAGCCACTGCAGCCTAACAAGCGATCACGAATAACAAGCATCTGAAGCATATGCGTGTGTCATCGCTTACGTGTATAGCCTATGCTGTGCTATGACTGCAGGCATGTACACACACTTACTATAGCAAATAATGTGTCTGGTTACTGTATGCTGTAGTGAGTATACATTGTATACTGTAATGAGCGTGTGATTGACGAAGGGATCCACCCTGTGCCTTATCGTTGTTTGAGACCGAGTTTCATGAGGTGAGCATGCTTGCATGTGTTGCCTGTGTTGCGCTATGACAACAGATACCTCTATGCCCTCATGTTGTACACTGGTGCGTGTTCACAGTTTTCGTTGATGAACAGATTCTGTGCGTATTTCTCGACACGCACCAATAAGCGTATGCGTTTGCTGGAAACAATAGAGGATTGGTCTCTGCCTATGTACACATCCAGCATTGCGCAAGCGCTGTTAATTTTCGATGCAGATTTAATGCTTAGTTATCGCGCTCTCTATTAGTTCCATTTGCAGTTACAATGTTGATTTGCAGCTTGAGCACAATCATGCTTTGTTTCGCTCTGCACATCGGTAGTTCCGTTCAGTGTCATACACAGCTTGATTGCGAGTCTCTAGCACTGACACGTATGCGGTCTGTGCATATGTGTGGTCACACTCTTTGCTTGTGATTGCAGCTGCCATATGGATGGTTGTCTCTATACATTGGAAGCTACCAATCAGTGCAACACACAGTGTTGTTGGTGCCACTGTTGGTATGCTGCTCGCCTACGATGGACCAAAATGCGTCATCTGGTGAGTACTACAAAACATTGAAGAACATACGAAAGTTGCTAAATCTCGAAATAACGCGTAGACGCATATATCCATGCTGTTAGAAGACATGTGTCGAGGATTTACATGCTGAGATGTAGACATCCACAAACAAGATGTCAATTAAACACGCACACTCACTTTCAAAACATGACGAAGCAGGCTTCGCATGGGTAAACCACGTTCGGAGTGTGTAGCATTCAGTTGCGGTGACTGCTTTGTGGGTATGTTTGCAACGTGTCTGTAGCATCGGCCGATTCGTGTTGTTGCAAGTGGTGTGCTTGCTCATTTGGTATGCAGCGTGTTGAGTTTGCTCCCCGAGTGTTGTTGTGGCTGTCGCGCTTATAGGGGCTGCTGTGTTTGCATGTCAGAGGTTGCATCAGGCATCGCTTGCTGATGCGCAACGCAACTTGCAAGTGGCTCACACTGTGTCGTCTGTGCTGGTGTCTGTTATGGTACATGTGTGGTATATCAGGTGGAAACCATCGGTGCATTTCCCCTACATGACAGGAGTGTCAAGCGATGTGCTGTCCTGGGTTGTGTCTCCTCTATTTGCTGGTCTATTCAGCTCAGTCTTTTTCCAATTGCTACGGTGAGATGCTCATTCTATCACTATATCGCTATATGTAAGGGAAAGCTAGAGACAAAAACAGACACTAAATGTTCTCTATATGCACACATGCGTAAATCCCGGTGCAGTTGCATGATGTATGTGGTCAAGTTACGTGCCTGATATGGATACACATACTTGATCGTTGAGGCGTGCACCTAGGTGCGATCAACTCAGTGTTGTTCCAGTTGCTACGGTGAGTATATGCGCCATACCTTATCGCCCCAAATTGTACACCTATCCAATCGCGTATGACCAGACGATTCCGTATCTGTTGCACCATGCGATAGGCGCGCCGTGTGCCTTTGAAGCGCAAGTGTTGTGCTGTTGCTATAGAATGTGTACTTTACACTGTATGATTCATGCTCGGCTTGGCTTGCATAGACACTCACAGTGCACCATTGTACCTTTTGTGACACACACGTCCGCCAGCCGACGTGCTTTGCTACTTGATCGTGTATCTGCGCGCGCATTGCACTGGTATGTTCCAATATTTGAGGCACACACCCTCTATCTGTAGAACTGTTTCATGCAATATATCATGCGTTGTGATTCATGCTCTCTGTTCACACAGTACATCTATCTCAACGCACACTTTTGAGCGTTCACGTTGATGACACATTCTGGCACGTCTGCGCGTTTTTACCAGCGCTTCTACTGTTACCGTGTGACCTCTCTTGTAGATGCATATTGTGTGCGCCGAGTGTATGATCTGTGTCGCGCTATAACTTTCATGCGGTTGAGCTTCGTGACCATGCTGACTAAAGTGGTTTTTTCCTGCGCTTCACAGGGTTGTGATCCTGACACGTACAGATGTGTTCCTAGTCGCTTGTACTGTCTGAATGCGTATGTATTCATGCTTGACGCTCGTTGATGTTGTGCTCGCATGTTGTATCTTTGCCCATAGGTTTGTGATTCTGACGCGCAAGAATTCATTCAGGGTGATGCGAGTTGCCTATCCAGTGTTAGCTGGTGGTACACTCTATGTGTCCTTAGCCTACCTTATCTACAAGCTTGCATTAAGGTCAGCATATCTGCACATCAATTAACTCCGTTAACATCTGCAATACACACCTAAAGCGAACTGGTGCACACACAGAATTACACCATGTACCGGCCGAGTATAACATGTGTGACTTGCAGGTCTATGTGTTGCTAGCCTACCTTATCTACAAACTTGCATCAAGGTAACATGATCTTCATGATGCAACTATTGATACCCATTATTGTAGCATGTTGGCTCATTCATGTACGCAGTGTTCTTCGCTTGAGTGTGACTACGTGTGACAAACACACTGACTACACATTAGTTTTACGCGGAGCATCTTATGCGTGATGTATCACTAGCCTATCTGGTCTACCAACTTGCATCCAGGTAAAGATTTTGGCATGTGTAGTTGCTATATACTTAGGTATACATATGCATACAATCACAAACACTAACAATACGCGTTGACGCATCTGCACACAATATGCGAGTTGACGGCACACTCTTATGTGTCACTAACCTATCCAATCTACAAACTTGCATCCAGATAAAGTCGCAGCTGATTAGACACGATTTGTCGTACAATTACCATCAAGCAACAGCAACATCGCGACGGAAATTGTTCGTGCTATTCTCGTATCTCTTTATTAACCTACAACTGTTCCTCATAATGCGCTTGCAATCTTATACAAGTGATGCCTTCAGAAAGTCGTGTGCGTGATAATAATACTAAACGCACAAGTAACGAGTGTCCCTGGCAGACAGATTCGCAAGCTACGTGAAGCGTGTGATGGCGCATATTCACGCACATATGCCTGTGAAGAGTACGTACGTACCATGATGTGATGATGTCTGCAGTAACGAGCACGTGTTCTGCGACATGCGCCTCATGTCAAGTGAACAGCAAATAACAAAACCACTGCATTCCAGCATGGCCAGCTGTGATCAACTGTACATGTGTTTGACGAACATCACAGCATATCTGGACTTGTAATTGCTAAGGCATGTGTGGGTTGTTTTCCTGTGACGCTATGCTGAAATGAATGCAACTCTCGATGTGCTGATGCGCATTTCACCTGTGCATACAGCATACAGGCACTGCTTTTAAGATGTCGGCAGGTGCATGTGTGTGTGTACGCGCGCGCGCCTACGGGTCTGATCCGACATCATGTTGTAATCAACGTGCGTTTGTGTAACAGGTTTTCGTTGACAGTGCCAGAGATCAGTAGACTGTTGGGTATCGCTGCTGGAATTTCGGGCGGATTTGCTGTGGCTGCAACACTCATCATTTTTCCTGCAACCACACACTTCTACCTAAAACGGTATGTTGAACTTCTTCTTCCATAAGGTATACTGTTCGCGATAGTCACTATCAGCCCGTAATTGAGGAGATAAATGCGCATAAGCTTGAGGTGAACTGTTGGTATGATGCATTGGGTGTGTGTGATGTCTGTTATGACCCGCTGCAACGCTTACTACCATGGCACTCTTGTATGCCTTTCAATGCGATGCTGCACGCATATGCACTGCGTCACATATGTTGGCTCAGGCTGCAAGAGCGTTATCGCGTTTGACCCACGAGCAACAGTAACAGCCTCGTGGATGCTGTCAAAGGCGTGTCACACTAGGACGCTCTTTGATCATTGTCATTAGTGCGCTACACATGCTTTGCTACATCAATCATTGCATGCATGTGTGTCCGGCATGAGTTGTGATCCTGTACGTACGGCGTCCGTAACAGCGTGTTTCAGTTTACAAAAACTGTTCTATACGCTTGTGGCTGTTTCGTACTGTGTATATATGTGTTCACACTGTTTTATTGCATTGTGTGCATGTGTATGCACAGAGCCTCAGCGTTGCAAGACACTGGCAACATGAAGAAAGACTCAACAATAGAAGAGAAGAAAAGACGTCAAAGCAACAGAAGGATATCCCCTAACGAGACAGAGGTACGAGACACCTGATATAGAATGCTTGCTGTTACGACTTGTGTTACGTTTTTTTGCTATGCCTGCTACGAAGCTGTGCCTTGAACAACGCACTCACAGAGTGCAACAAATGAAATGCAATCGTACATGCCCCAAAGGTGCCTAGTATAAGCATGATGTGTATACGCACCACTACAGCATCAAGAACGTGTAAGTCTGACGGACGAGGTGTTGCTATGTCACCTGACGACCGACGAAAAATGCGACTTGTGTACCGTGCGGTTCGTGTGCGTTTGACTTAGCACCAGCTGACGCTTACACACAACTGTTGGAACACGGAATGGCAAAAGCTGTAGTGCGTGTGTAACCTGACAACGACGTCTCATACGCAAGTAGACTTATTTGTTGCTTTGATGATTTCCTATTGCATGTGCATAGGAGGTTACTGCTCAAGGCGAGATGAGTCCAGGTGCGTCCTTTTCGACGAAACAAAGTGCATCGTACAAATGCGATGACCATACCATCTACGCTTAGAGATACAACAAAAAGCTAGTAGGCTATCATCGATGCCCTGTGATTGTTATACTGTTTTAGCGTTTTCGAGTACACGCTGGCATCTCAATGTGTCGTGTTTGTGCTGCTACTGCTTGTGGCGTTTCTTCTGAGCGCAGGGCCGTTGAGAAAACGCTATGATCACTGTATAGTTGCCCGGTTGTACATATACGTACAAGTGTGCTGTGCCATCTGTTGTACGTTTACCATGTGCACTCTCTCATATGTTCATATTTTTCCGTATGTCTTGTTTTATGTCATTTGTTCACTGTAGGATTGTTACGTAGGACATTTCGTCGCATGAAATGTCAAACGTATAGTTGTAATCTCTCTACTGTAAGTGCAGTTTTGCTGTACCTACCTGTATTGTTTTTATTCACGATAGGATTGCTAGGAGGCACGCTGCAATCGCTGTGGCCTGTACGCGCAGTCAAATGGGTCCGCACACAGGTTTGTACAATGTGAACACCTCTTCTATTTCAGTAGCACTATGTGTCACAGTGTCTTACATTGCTGGGTAGTAGCGACACATTGTTGGCTAGTAGCGACACACGTTGAGTACTCAAAGTGATATGGCTTTGACTGCTGTACGGATGAGCAGATCAGCAGTCAATGCAGAATTGAGATCGTGTGAGAAGGCACATGATTCCTGAACACAGTCGTTACAGAGCATGGTTCATATGTTGTGCAGTGTGCATCAGCATGATGAGTCTGCAGACGCACACAGCACTCGATGACGTAGCTTGAGAGACTCGTTAGCATGTACCTCGAGATGAAGCGTTCCGACCATGGTCGTGCATTTGGATCTCATCTGTATCATGAACAGATGAATAGAACAGCTGAAGATATGGCGAATGAGATCTTGTGTGTTATGCGCCTATATGCGGACGTATCTCTCCGATCTGAAACGCATGCCATTATGTCACGTGTTTTGCTTGTGTCCATGTACGCACACACCTCTTGAATGTGAATTGTGTGCCATTGCTTTGCATGCAATATTTGTCTGTACAGATGGATAAAACAGCTGAACATGTGGCGAATGAAATCGTATGACTGAATGTGACCTATAAGCCATTGCGTTGCATGTATGTCATTGTCTCACATTGATGACTTGTATGTACAGATGAATACCATTGTGTTGCATGACCATTCTTTTGTATGCATGCATGCTTATGTCTACAGATGAATAAAACAGCTGAAGATGTGGCGAATGAGAGTGCCTACACAGTGGCTTTGCATGAAACAGTGCTCATGTATGACGACCAGACCGAGGACGTCTTCAAACACCTGCATGTAAGCACTTGAGAACGAGCGTTATGTCGTATCACACTGCGTCACGTTACGAGAGACGGCGTCCCAGCGTAATGTCAAGTAGCGCTACTGTCAATTCGTACCATGTTCAGACTGAGACTGTGCTCGAACACTTGCATGCAAGCTCTGATCTAAACGAGTGTACAGCAGCAACGTGCTTCTAGTCGAGCGCTGACTGACACCAGGCAGGGCATGTGCAATTCACACACGCAGAACACAGGATGCTAAACGCCAATGCATCACAGTGATACGTGCTACTGTATCATGGTGGCATGCGTCCATGTGTCAGGCGCGAATAGCTTGGTCTGAGACGATATCATGTTCAATGTTTGCATAAGTGATGACTCTACGCGCTCACCAAGCGGACACTGTGTACACACAAGCAATGGAGTGACGCACACATGATTATATGTATGCATGATTATATGTATGTACAAGCATGTAGCCGATCTTCACTCTTGCTGTGTTGTTGTTGATGCTGTTAAAAAATGTTTGATGATGTAACAGGTGATAATCTCATGCGCTCAGGCGCTTGCACATGGGGCAAACGATGGTATGAACACCTTTGGACCTCTGATCTCTATAGCATACCTGTCAAAAATGGGCAAGGTAATATTTTTTGCTGAGTTACATAAACATCTTGACGGTCAGAACACGCACACTCGATAGACCCTAATGGAACAACCTAGAGAGAGCATTTATCTAGTATACGTCATTGGTCATGACACGAGAAGTTAGCAAGTGACAGTGTAGCCCTCAACAACAAGCTGACCATATTGAGCTGTGACCTCACGAAGCAAGCGCATAGACATCCAATGATCGCATGAACACCCTTAGACCACACCTCATCTTAGTCGCATACCTTTCCAAAATGGACACGGTAAGCGTCGCTCGAACTCAGTTCGCCATAATCAAAACAGCTCAGATTACGACCTGCTAACAGAATGCTAATGAAGAATCATCATAGCAGGGATACATGCATACGCTTAGGCCTCAAGTTTTGTTCTATTGCATAGGGTGAGGGTCCACTTTACTGATCACAGAAGAGCACAAACATGCAAGTTGGTTTACGTGACTGCGGCATCCGGACACATATGTGCATGCATGCGTGTCTGCACACGTGGGGACACGCCACGTGTAAGCGCGCATTCATACGCAGGCGTCTATGACGAATGCGTGTCTGTGTGTGCACGCATGCGTATGTGTGCGTATTAGGCATGCAGACCTTAGACGTCGTGGTACGTACATGCGTACACGTATGCTGTACTCGGTATTGTGAAACTCAGGCTGTACTTACTATACTGTACACTCACACCTGTTGTGTGCGAACACATGTTTGTATGCGTATATGTGTATACGTACCCAGGTGGCTAAGAATGCTTCTCTGGATGTAGAAGACTCGTGGAAGTATCAAGCGCTTGTTACTGCAGGTATGTGTGCACATATCTGCAACATGCACATCATGACTGGCACATTGGATGGTGCACATGCATGACTGTTACATTGAACAGTGTTTGTAACCCTAAGTCTTGGTGTGGTGAAAGAACGGCTTTGTCATGAATGCGTGTTAGAGAATAGGTGTGTAGGACACGAACTCTCACCATGCGTTCTCACGAGTGTGGGCATTGCGAACCTGTCACGTTTGTGCTATCAGTCTCTGTCATCGTTGCGCGCATTATCGGCTTGTACAGCGCTTGTGATCTGCCATCGGTCGCCAAAAAATAACAAAAAATAAAAATCGTTTTTTGTAGCATGCTGCTTGACTTATCCGCTGGTGGCACGCATCGAAACTGAAGCATGTCAAGAAAAGGGCACCCTATTTACGTCAGTACCAGTGTGCAAACTGGTTTTGTGAGCACTGCACACAACATAGCTGCATTGTTGTTATGTGTGAACATCAGGTTGACTGATCTGAAGGGGTAGACAGCTGGCATATTGCTATTTTCCGCCCACTGATTACGTTGTTTCAGTAATGATTCTCCAAAAGGCATCTGAGGATTATCACTGTAGTTGCGTGTTATCATGCTGTCACTGTTGCTCTATAGGGTGGTCGTGTGGTATAGTGCTATTCAGCGGCTCATTATCAGTGACAATTCGAGTTCGTAGCAACACATCACGTTGTGCTGTGTCCGCTGTATATCTATACTGCTGTATGAAATAATGTGTAGCTGCTACATTAGTCGATTGCTTTCTTTTCACTTGGTCAATGCAATCTTGACTCATAAACAGGATGATTATATGGTATAGTACTGTTTAGCTACCGTCTTGTTGCGGTAATTGTCTTAGAGATACAGTCTGACCTCTGATTATGTTCGCTGTGAATGTGTGCTATCCCCTTGTGATTTTATGTGATCCTGCTCTGTTGTCCGTTACTGTTCTATAGGGTGGTTTTGTGGTATAGTGATGTTTAGCTACCCACTGATAGCGGCTATTGGCATTGAGATCACCAAAATGACCCCTTCACGCGGCTATAGCACACAAGTTGCTGGTACTATCGTCCTTCTGGTACGTAACAAGACATACGTGAGGCACATTCCAAGGAACATTTCTGTGAGAGTCGCAGCGATCATATACGTCAGCATCGGAACGGATATTGGACAATCAAAGATGTGTTGCTTTTCTGCATGGTCATAACCTTCTTCGATCCGTTTGACTCGCATCTTAGCGTCTCTACACATGGTTGGGGCGTTCATACAACGGCTGATTCCTGGTGAAAAAACGACAACAATCACAAACTGGGTATAGGACTGTCAAAAACGCACACGCCCTGTACGAGATCGTCCCGGTGCTCTGAGTTGCGTTTGGTTCCAACGCTAACCGTCTATGTGCATCTGTGTGTATATGTATTTATACGTGCATGCTTCAACATATACACGCTGCAGGTGAGCAACAAGTTGGGTATTGGGCTGTCCACCACGCACACGCAAGTAGGTGCCTTGCTTGGTGTCTCCACAGCTGACGGACAAGGCGCACTAAATTGGCTTGTCACATGCAGAGCTGTTATCTCATGGGTAAGCATAACGCGCATACAAATGTGTGCGCACACACACACACACACACACACACACACACACACACACACACACACACACACACACACACACACACACACACACACACACACACACACACACACACACACACACACACACCCCGCACACCGCACGTCGCACCTCGCGATACTGTGCCAGAGTCGTTGACACGACGTTCCCTAGACACGTTGTGCACACTGTGACGGCTCATAGATGGTCTGATGTGCAATACTGCTGACTGAATGCCATGTCTCGTCTATCATTCCGCGCCATGACTTCTTTTGTGTTGTGTTTCGGGTTGGTAAATTGTTGATAGGTCGTTACATTGCTTGTTGCGGCTGCATCAACGTCATATCAAACTGTGATCACTGATTGTCCTGATACGGTTATGTCATATTTCATCAACTTAGTAGTACGGCAAGCCAGCTATACCAAGCTTGTTGACGCAGTATCATATCGAACGCTGTGCTTTGTCGATTCATGTCCCTGTATACACCCTGTGTTCTGTTGTAATGGTTGTTATTATTGCATGGCATTATTGTCAAATGTTGTTATTATATGGCGTTATTATCATTGTTGGTGTTCCATTGTTTTTGTTGTTATGATAACCATTGCTGTTGACAGGTTGTTACACTGCTTGCGGCTGGATCAATGTCAGCGCTGCTGTTTGCTCAGGGTGCTTTCTCACCGACGAAAATCTACGTGCAACCTGCGGGCACATAGCGAGCTGATTGACACAAATAACATGCAACAATCGACACCTACACACACACACACACACGTATACACACACAAACAGACGGTAGCTGACAAACGGAAACACCTAGTTGCTGAGTGACTGACCCGACCATCGTGAACAAGCACTCGATTGAAAACATCTGCGTGCAACTTGCGGGCACATAGCATGACTGATTTGATACAATCAGGAAACAGCAGAGTGCGACACCTACACACACAAAGATGACTGACTGACTGACTGACTGACTGACAGCCGACAGCACACACATGATCCCACACACATGTAAAGGCACTTGAGTCATACCGCTCGACATACTGGTCAGTACACCACAAGATGCAACAGTTTATGCGCGCTCACGGAACATACTGACTGACTGACTGACCAGAACATTCGCGGCAGCGCTTGTGTGAGAACATCTGAGTGAGTTGTGCATTGACATTGAGTTGTGCAACGAAGCGTACGACGATGTGCGCGAAAAGCTATGGACGCAGTGACGTCCAAGATTGACAGACACGGTCGGCTCGAAACAACTACCACGTGAGACGTGCTTAGTATGATGGGATGATGTGCAGAACATTCTCAACAACCAAAGCAGACACTAGCAGAAACGATTGGTGTGATGCGTGTCTGGCACGTAGCGTCTGCAAGCATGAGAACAGCATGACGCAGTTGGAATGCTACGTGACGAGTGAAGGCTCAATCAACGAGCAAAAGCATAGTGCGGAACGTTCATGAAATGCAGTAGTGAGATCGTGCTGTGCGTGCGCTTTTGCAATGATGCAAAGACCATTGACCGGTCATCTGGACCGTATCACACAGAGGCAGTAGGTTGACACACTGCTGCGTGTGGATTGACGGTGACATGTATGACACCATGACTGAGCACATGATCACGGTCGTTTCAGGACACACCATCTGATGGCGGACGTACTATGATTTACTAGCGTACAGAGACTATAACAGCATCACACGAGCATGAGTCTACTCTCGATAACTAAGCACGAACAAGTTAAAGACGACTGAGGACACAGTCACAGGTGTTCACGATAGCGAGACGAAGACTGTATACCACGTTCATATAATGTAGCGCTCACGTCAACAGTATGACAACGAGAGCGAGTGACGGTGGACTGCTTTGTGAATCGATCACACAACAGCCAAATGAGAAAGATGCAATACATGCTCATCATGCAGTCATGAAGAGCTCAGTCACTGATGTGCACAAAGTGAAACATCATGCTGACTGCAACTGATTGAGAACTTCACACTCAGTGCACACCAAAACTAATTGCTGTGATTGTGTCTAGCATTTGTACGAATGCGGTAACGAACAAGTGTCGACGATCATCCAATCAACCTCAAAAGGAAACACCCATGATCTCGATCAAACAAACGTGCACAGAAAGTGAGAACTAATAGACTCATGCCTCAGCGGACTGCTGAGGTGATCGCTCGTCATCATACACCAGCTTACTCGTATGGTCACTCACTCATACTGTCAACCAGTTACCCACACTGTCAACAAGTTGACTATCAATCAGCGTTGACCAGTCTCATTGCGATCGAATTATGAAGGAAATGTGACTGACACATGATTACATTTTTTTTTCTTTGAGTGCATCACACTGATGTCTTAGATCGAGCTCGTCTGTAACATGTGGAACTCGAGCCATCACCCACTACAGTATTGATAGTTTTTGCTCGAAAGTGACCAATCATGACTCAGTCTTGAATAAGCCGTGACCTGCATACGCTGCAGCTTGCCTAGCGTGAGTCTCCTGTCGTAGTTGCGCATACATCTCCAATCCACCACCTGTCGTGCAGCAACAGATAGCGGTTGTAAGTAAGGATGGTATGAAACGTACAAGAAGAAGGCTATCTAGGCAAGTTGCTTCATGAGCAATCGTTGACAGAGCGTCGACAGAGGTGCTAACACAACACAGTACCGACACCCGGGCATATATCTTTGATCCGCCACTGACCATGAACAAGGTTATAAGTGAAAGTTGCAAGAATGCGTATAGCAAGAACGATATCTGGGCAGGTTGCTGCTTGAATAACAGTCGGCAGAGCGCAAACACGACACAATACTGGCGCACACGCGCACATCACTGACACTTGAACATAAGAAAGCAAGTTCCTACACAAGGGTAGAGTTTCGAGTGCCGGCAAATGCACAGGTTGGACACAACGTGTCTGTTGACGTACCATTGCATATGCATGCGTCCCGTTGTGCACTTCGTGCATCACGTTCACATACTTCAACATATTGAACGTTTGCGTATGTGTACACTATGTGACCAGTCTCGAATGTGATGCATGCATGAAGTGCAGTCGTATATATGCTATGCAATAGTGTGCACCGTCAATTAACCGTGTACTGTGGTACGTACCATTGAGCATGTATGTGTCGCGTTGTCTGAGCTTCTCAGGTGAGACATAGCCAGGTGACTCATGAGGTGGACGTTCTTTCCAAGGCGGACTGTTACGCATCAACAACATCAATACAAAATGCAACAACGAGACTTGAACAAAGATTCGAGGCACTAACGAAGGCGGACGGATGTGCAACATAAAGCAGAAGCAATACGAGATATGAAGCAATTGATATCAGACATTGATAAGAATGACAACAGTCGTGTACTTACACAGAAACCTCCAGCAAAACGTCAATCGAATAAAGATAGGCATCAAGCATATGCTTAATAGCATCACGCACCTGCAACGCTCGTGTGTGTGATGTCTCTCAGCACGCACGGCGAATGTCTTGTCAGAAGTGGAGCAGAAATCGGCAGCCGTCAGTACAGTAGCTGTGATTACATAATGCGATAGGTCCCCTTGTGCAGACACGTCTCTCTGGTGTACAAGACACTTGCATCACTACAGCTAGATTGTAGAATGATTACACAACACACTGCAAGAGAAAAGTAGTAACAAGTATGTTTCAGATGCGTGCTTACCTCTTGACGCCCCGCACGTAGGTGTGTCCAATCGCACTGTGACATCACGCACACACACATGCACAGGAAACACGCAAACATAGTTATGAAGCATGTAGCTACTCTGGTCTCTGTCCTTCAGTATTGAGATTGCGTACTCTGTTACGAAATGCATGTCGCGATCTCTAGCAACATAGACATGCCAAAACTGCACCCAATTCGAGCAATCTCTGGACTCGAAGACCATACAACACTCGTGTGGCCACAGCAACGAAGACAGCAACGAAATCGCAAACGTGCGATACTGCCATATGTGTGTCGTATTGTACCACGAATCGCTTGTATGTTTAGGCGTAGTATGTAGTCGCAAATGTGATGATCTGTCACCGACACGCGTGCGCGTCTCGATTGCAGACCATTGTCGGAAAGCTTATAGTGCTTGTGCGGCTGCGCTGTCACGCACACTTGACGTATGCTATGTCACGCACACTTGACGTATGCTGTTTATGTTTGCCTTTCTATCTTGTTTTTGTTGTACCTTGGTTTCTCAGGCGGGAGGCTAGCGCGAACAGCTTCATCATAGGCTCTGCACACACACACACAAGCACACGCATGCATCACACATGTGAAGACATGTACACGCAGAGATCAGCGATACAATCTAGTGTTGGCGTCCTTCTAGCGAGATCTGATCTATGCAAGCACTGACGGGTGCCTCTCGTACTCAAGTCAATCAACGTGTGACCAGCAGTTCGTGTGCACGTTCCCTCAACAGCGTGCCGCCAAAGTTTACATTCACAGCAGTCAGCATAGTTGCAATGTTACTGTGCAGCGTGTGTACCCATTCAATGAGCCATGATCATGCTGGTGCAGCACATTCGATAGCTACACACACCGCGACGCGTGCATACAACACTGCCTGTGAACCTAGCTTTGCACTGTGACATGCTTTAGTCTAGTGTGCCGCACCAAAGCTCGAAGCATGTAATTCCTGCTTGACGCACCTGCATTGTTGCAGCGTCGCGTTTGCATCCATCCAGTGGCTAGTAACGTGTAGTGGTGCTATACGATTCACCATGACACGTGGCGTGATAGCTGCCATTGTTGAGTGCCGCCGCATCACGACCTTTGGCTTGCTCTTGATGAAATCTGTGTGAGTACACAGTCAAAAAACACATACATACATGCATATGCAGCGACAGTGGATGAGGAGGATATCCAATCAGATTCAGTACACTGATCACGACCACAACTGGTCCGTCATATGAGAAATGCTTTGCGCACATGTACAATCAAGCACGCACGGGATGTAAACCGGCCGGCTGGCTCGCAACAGAGTGTCAATGTGTTCATGCGTATCAGATTGCGAGATGTGATATTGCTTTTCTCCCGTCAAACAATATGCTTGACACTGCAAGGTAATACTATAAATCGAGTGTGCATCGATGTACGCATGAATGTAGATGTCCATACTTGACGGTTGAGCACACGGAAATCTGAAGCTCAAAGCCACTCAAGAGTGTGATGTAGCAGTCTAACGTCATTCAACCAGCAGCTTCGTACTACTGAACATGTGTGTGCTCAAACTTTACTACTGTGGCAGCAAACATTGACCTTGTGTCACAGATACATGCCCAATGCACACGCACCCTTACACATGACACTGGCACTATGTATAGCGCTATAGAAAGCATGATTAAGCGTGAGTAGCACACAAAGTGCAAACTTGCCAACGTCACGTGACCGCATGCATAACACGCGGTGCATGGACACACACATTGAAGAAACGCCTCGTTATGGAAGAGACGTGGCACGTTGGATTACCAGGCTTGGAATCTGTTCGCAATGTATGTGAGACAGTATACCTTGTGCTATCGTTTGTAGCAAAATTTGTTGGTACACTTTCGTACCTGCTGGTGTAGCGGCAGTCATGTAGCCATTGCGGGTGTGATCAAATGCATCCTTGCCGCGCATAAAGGTGCTCTTTTTCAAATTTCTGTTCTCATAGCTTGCTGTTAATGCATTACTATTGTTTGTTGTTCTAGTGTTCATTGCATTGGTGTTAGCGCTTGTGCCGTTAGTGTGTGCGTGTGTCTGTGCATTTGCATAAACGCCGTTGCTGACACCTTTTGCTATTGATGCATTTGATATTGTTGCTGCTGCTGTTGCTGTTGCTGGTGCTGGTGACACGTTAAAAGCGTGCATTTGCTTGTCGCTGTTGTTTGTATCTAGCGGATTAGTGACGTCAGCATACTTGTCAAACCAGCTGCGCATGCCATCCTCTTGCCACACAGAGTTGTCCATTAGACTGCAACACAACAAGAGATCACAATGGTAGAAACAGAAACACACTCAACACACCTGGTGCGAGGCCACGTGTGCATACGTATGACCTACCGCATCTAGCGCAAGCGTCTCGTGACACTCTCCGCGCGATCAGTTCTGTTATCGTGCAAAGATGCTGCTGGTCAACGCTACCTGTAGTTGCGCACAGGGAACTGCCTGTCACTGGGTCGCAGCTGACTGTCTGGCTCCTGCACATTGTCGAAGCCCTGCTTCCACGTGGCATGCATTGACTCACTGCGTGTGCTCCGTCGCGTTGCGTCTTGTTCACCTCGTACTGCTGAGACCTTGTCCCGCTTTGCCAGCACCTGTAGTGTGAGAATGAAGCCAAATTAACACTCATAGGTTCAATGATTGCATGGTGAACTCCGGGGAGGCAGCTTGCGACAGCGTGAATGCTTGTGCTTGTCCAAACGCATATCGATGCTGTGCACAATGCACTGAAAAATTTGTCTTCGTTTGTCAGCCAGTACCTTTGATGATCCCTGCATTCGCCACGCTAATCTGACTGACGCTCTACAATGGTTCTGTGCTTCAGCTTCGTATCATACGGTGATTGCAGTCGCGTGTACCTGATTCTGCAAGTTGATGATCTGCTTCTCCTTGCTATACAGCTTCTGCTCGAATCTGTGATATCAAAACGAAGATGTATATTGTTACAATCAGATCGAGTGGTATTGCAGCTCAGATACATGTCTGTTGCGCACCCTATGTATGCTTGCGCGAGGTTTGCAAACATGCGATGCGACAGACCTGTTGGTCTGTTCTGGCACGGCTACGCCCATGCTTGTACAGCGCACTAGTGCTCTGATCGATGCTTCGTCTTACACTGTGATTGCAGTAGTCGTGGCTCTGCCGTTACAGATATAAATTTCCTGTCAAACTGCGTGCTTGCCCAGCAGAGAACGCGCGCTGAGACTGCAGGATCCACAATGCAGCAAGACGACATGGAGTCAGCCAAGCATAGAGGCGCGCAGATGCTTTGCTCAATGTAGATCAGATTTCGATCCTGTGCACATGCATGCCTCCTCAATGCACAACGAAGTAACACATGTCTGATGCTCGATCACGTTTGCGCAGAGACAACAAGCAGAGGCGATACCTGACCTCAGACGATGTAACACAGCACGGTTTGCAGGTTGCTGGTCACGGCTCTGTACAGCACACGGCTACTGCTGACAAGGAGTCTCTATCTGCAAGCTCGTACACAGCGCCTACTACAGACGCCGATACAACACCGCGACCACAGGTACGATCGCAGTCGAGTCACTGTTGGCATTGTAAACAAAATTCAGGAGTTGTTCGCCAGCCGCGTCGTACTCAAAGCAAGCCAAGTTGCACTGTGCCATGTTGTCTCCTCACAGGTGCATAAGAAGCATGTAGCGCCGCTGCTGACGTGGGGAGCTTTTGCCCTCAAACCTGTCATCCCTGACCATCGAGGAGCAACAGAGGTCACCTTCTATGAGAACATGGCCAACTGCGATGTACACAGTAACGATGCAACCACTAGCACTGACGATACAGCAAACTCTATGAGAGCACTAGATGGATATGATACAGAAGCTCTGGCATATCTGAAGGGCATCATCCCTTCCTACCATGGCGTTGTTCAGGTCAGTGCTTCTGCCCAAAACCTCTGTTGCGACAGCAGGCACACGCGATGGATCTTATGGCGCAAGCTATAGCCGCGCTCAAAGATGGCAAGCAATGCAGTGAGCAACAGTGTCACATGAATATATGGTGATTCATATGGGACATGATCAGACGCTGCACACTGATGTCTCCATCAACTTAGTATCTCGCTCACCATCGCAATCTTCAAGCCACTCAGCAGTCAATCCAAACCACTCAGCAGTTAGTCCACTCGTTCTTTATTTCTCTCTCTCGTTCTCTGCTCTGCTCGACATCTGCGTGCATCAGGTGCTGCTCGCCGGACAGTCTGCACCTCGAGACCATATTGTGATGCAAGACATCAGCTATGGACACAAGCACCCGTGCATTGCAGATGTCAAGATTGGCCACAAGACGTACATCAACACTGCTACGGAGGTATGTTAAGACTCATGTTGAACATGCATGGTCATTGGCCAATTAGACATGCATCTTCTCTGTTTGTGCCTTGACTGTGTCCTTGATCACCTACTAGTGCAACATACCATGTATGAGGCTGAGCTTGATCGCATAGTCGTGTACACGTCAGAGCAGCATAGTATGCGTACATACGGCAGCGAGACAAGTGTTTGATGCAGCAACCCCAGTTTTCACAGTCCCGCGAACATGCACGACTATCTTATGCACTTACGCATTGATGTGAGTATGTCTGCACGTTCACACTCGTTATATGTGCTTGAAGCACTCGCTACACGCAGCCATGCTGATGGATGGTCATGCGCGTAGTGTACATGCTCTGACTGTCTCACTCACAGCAACCGTGATGCTTGATGTCAAGGTGTTTCATTGTGATGTTATATGCCATAGTGTTTCATTGCATGCATGCATCATGTACAGGGCAAGAAGCAAACCGAGCGAGCAAAGTACCCGCACCTTGCGCGAGTGGGCTTCCGGTTTGCAGGTCTCATAGTGCACAGACTCACTATAGCAAATCATGGTAACAGCCAAACTAGTAATACAGCATCTCACAGCACAAATACTGACAGTAAACGTGATGATGTTGTTACAAGTCCACAGTCTCACGACCAGTGTCGCAATTGCGATGAACATGCACGCGACAGTGCACACGCAGACACTAATGCACCTCTCGCTGTTGTTAGCGATGCACTACGTACGACAGATACTCGCACACAAAGCAAAGACAGTAGCTCTACCGATACGATGTGTGATGACAAACGAGCACATGCGAACACGCCACAGCACACAACAGCACACAGATCACCGCATGAGAGAACACATGACACACAGCATGCACAACAGCATGCGACACCGATCAACAAATGTGCACACCATGACAGCAATATTCGCAAATCTACCAGTCCAACTTTAGAGGCACATGCAGTTCGCTGTCATGATATAGACACTACACCCTGCTTACGTCCGGACAAAACTTCATCAACGTGTGACGAATCTGAAGCATCACTCGTTGACGGCAACAGCAGTTCTCATACACTCAACGACACTGCGACTGCAACACGACCTACATGCAAAGGACTAACGCAAACACGATTTTTGCAGTGTAGCAATGCACAACCAACTACTGCAGCAAAGGCTATTGTTGATGCAGAACCACACGCATTACATACGGAGAGAGTAGACGTACCCTGTATAGAGCATGCAGACAGTGACGGTCTGTCAGTAATAACAATGTCAACAGCAACACCATCAGCAGCAGCGACAGCAGCAGCAGCAGCAGCAGCAACAACAGTATCGGGAAAACAGTCTGAACGGCAGGTACAGACACTGACATGTTCTCTTTCCATCGCTAAGAATATACGTCACCACAAATCAGAGTGAGTGTGCCTTGTGTCTCATGGCAATGGTCATTATATACCACCAAGCGTCATTGCCTGGATCCGCGTACTGATGTTCCCTGTATAGCGCCATACACAATTATTCGAGGCATTGCGCAGAGCTATCTTCTTTGTGGGATCGCACTGCCATTGAACAACTGCCTTGAATTTTAGTTTGCTCTTTAATTCACTTTGCCTTGCTCTTCATATGCTCTGATTTTGATGACACAGGCGCTGTCTGAAGACATGCAGCGTGTACAGTGTATCAGATTTGATAAGCAGTGGGGTAAAGAGCTGGCTCCCCATCTCGCAGCCCAGGGGTTTGTTCAGCTGTTCTATGATGGTGACGGACGATTAAGGTGAGTGTGTCAGGCAGGCTCTTTCAAGCTTTTACATGCCAAATGTCTAGTGCGCTGCATTCCTGACCCGAGAACTCAGACAGACGGATGATTCGCCTTATTAAACTCGACCTCTCGTCATGCGTCATGTGTTCCAGTAATGACCGTCAACGGTACCGGAGTAGGCATCACAGGACTTCTGATTGTCATGATTGTCGAAGGTTATCTAAGCGTCTCACCAGCTGTCGGTGATCAATGTCACACAGCATTTTTGCTTAGTCATGTTACGTTTTCAACGCGCAGCCCGTGCATGTCTTTCCATGGCGGAGCTTACTGTGTGGTGTGACTTGCTGTGAGCCTGTTTCACAGTGTTGGACTCACATCCGCGATGCAAACCATCGCCATCAGTGGCATCCTCGTCCAGTAGATTGTGTAAGTTTGATCTTTATGCATCTCCTGTGTATGTGTTCTGCAATTCATATGTTTGTCATGATTTGGTGTTCAACAGGCTAGAGCCTTTACGACAACTGCGCGAAGCAGTGAGCAGTATGAAGAACTGGTTTGAAACGCAGAAGACTGTCACCTGTGTGAGCACGTCATTGCTGATTGTCTACACTCCAGCTGACGTACTCCAACGACCAGGTAAGTGTGACCTGAAGTTACGACTTGATCGTCGAAGAGTACGTGTCAGTGTTGTGACTGCTTCAACAAACTGTGACAGGAAGCGTGAGCAGCTCACATCTTCAGCAGAACGCGTAGCACTGCGCCTTTGTGTATGCTAGTACAATATCTGGACGAGTGTGTGTGGACTTGTTACGTAATGATGTGAATCTGTACGCAGCCTAGCTGTACCTTCGTCTTCTTTACTCAGCACGTCGCATAATTGTTGCAGGTCGTATGTCATCGTGAGAACTCAATCTGCGAGCGCTCGGTACTTCGGGTTCATGACGCAGGGTCAGCGACGGGCAACGAAGCGACATTGCAGATGTTACATGTGAAGCTCATTGACTTTGCACACACAGAACTGCACAAGCAGGTATGCACTGTCCCCAACATTACGTCGTTTCGATGCCTGTGTACACTCAAGCGATAGCTTAGTTGACTTCGCAAGACATTCTTGTATGCACTACAAGCGCTCTGTGATCTCGAATCATCATTTGATCGCTCTGTCAAGCCTTATTTGCAATCACACATGACCAACAAAAGCACCGAGCTGCGATCATCTAGTCACATGGTAGAGACACGTTCAAATTCTGTCGAGTCAAACCTGACGACACATAGGTTGACGGTATTGGCTGATGATGAAAAGCACTGCGTAGCTGATTCCTTTCGTGCTACATTCGACCCATTCGCAAAGCCAGTGTTCGTATGCCTCATGAGTCCATGTCTTTCAATGTATGTGCTTTTGATGGCATGCGTCAGGGGTCTGGAGACCCGAGTTTCACTTTTGGCCTGCAGCAAATGCATGCATGTTTGGCGGAGCTTGAGGATGTAGCACAACAACTGCACCACTCGGATACCAAGTTGTCAGTAGATCAGATCATGGCTAGACTTCAGCACTTCAGTGCGCTCAAGGACACGCCGGTCTAAGGTTGCCAATCATACAGCAACGGAACACGAAAATAGAAAATGCGACTGCTGTACCCGTATGACCGGCGACTTTAGTAATGGCGGTATCAGAATCCAGCATACCTACATCGTTATCAGGTTTGTATGCTGGCTTACTCTGCGTTCTTTTGGTGATAAGAAACTTCTTAGTGATGTGGTATGATTCGCGGCATGCATCAGGTCATGAGCGTGTAGCTTGCGTATGCCATTGGAGCCTCAATTTTATGCGCGCGGTTACATGTTAGCTCAAGCGTATTCCTGTTGTATGCTTGTGGCATTGGATGCCGTCACCAGCGAAACAAGATACCCTTCCATGCGTCGTAGACACACGACAGCATACAGTCATGCATGCGATGTAGAAGTGGTTACATCGCAGCCGCCGTGTTCGCACGTATGTGTCACAGCATCTTCCCAGCGTCATACAGACGCGTCGTCAACGCTGACTGCAGGCGCAGACCGCCTAAGCACTGTCAGCGGATTGCTACAGGCCCCGGCAGGTGCTGCGTTTGCAGTTTGTACTCAACGCAAGGTGTTGCGTATGCGCAGGGATGACGCGCGCTATGTTGATGTCCGGATATGCAGGTCCAACTCTGTCGTGATCGTTGTGAGCCTGTCAAGATTGATGCATGGTGCATGACAAACTAAACACTGTTGTGCGAAAGTTTACATTGGAGTCGAGTGTAGGCTCTGATCGAGTGTGCCGCTGAGATGCATTTCGGTCTCACGACATGGGGCTCGGTGCAATCTCGCCAAACCCTCTGAAGACCTCTATGACACTGCGGGCTTCAATATTCATCTAAAGCTTGCTCTTTTGCAATTTGCGTTGCCTGACCACATAAGCTTGCAGCTCTGCACTCTGGATGACTATCCTGCCTTCATTGCTGTCGAGCCTATACTGCATGCCTCGATCCTTGAGCCATTTAATCACTGCTTTCTGCACACATTGCTTCCATCATACAGCACTCGACCCTTTCCGTGTCCTGTAATGATGAACATCACCTCCTTTGTATCATTTATGTAGCTCTCATTGCTGGAGGACGGATCGCACATGGCCGCAAACACGCGTCGCATAGCTGCAAGCGCTGTGCCATAGCTGTGAGCATGCAGATCTATCTGACCTGGTTTTTGGTGCTCCAATGAGTTAGTATGCCTTTGTCCAGCATGGGCTTATACATTCTATCAGCCTGGATAGTTTCATCAGCCATGGTATAGGCATTAACCATGACCGTGAAGGAGACTGCGTCATGCTCTAATCCAGCTGCAAGGATAGCATCAAAGTACTCCTTAGCTTTGTCGCATTGACCAGCCTCACCATATGCCTGGATCAAGATGTTGTAGCTGAGTAAGCTAGCTTGAATCTCAGCAGCCTGCATCTCGTCAAATATTTTGACCGCACTGTTGCAGTTACCTGCTCTGCAGTTGGCATCCGTCACGGAGTTGTAGCTGATTACATCCGCTACCAGTTTGTGCCTCTCCATCTGTCTCAGCCAGTACAGAGCTCGATCGAGCTGTCCGCCTTTACCACAGGCTTTAATCAGAGAATTCATACCCTCGACGCCAGGATTCATTCTTTCGCTAACGAGCTCGTTGAAGTACTGTTCAGCTGCTTGCCAGTCCCCCACTGTACTGCATACTTTGATAAGTGAGTTATAAGCAATGACGTCGGGAACCAGCCTGCGGTCGCGAAGCTGCTGGAGAACACGTCGCGCGTGTGGCAAGTCGCCCAGCAGACTGCAAGCATCAATCGCTGTACTATATGTCACGACGTGTGGAGCTGCAGCTTGACATGCCTGACTGTCGAACAGTCTCAAGGCCTCTTGAGGCTTTTTGGCGTTGACACAAGCTGTCATGGCAGCCGCGAAACAAACGTCATCAGCCTTTACGCCCTGCTGCTTCATATTCACAAGGTGCGTCACTGCGCTTTGCCAATCGCTCTCCTCGGCATAGACATTGAGTAGTGCAGCATGACAGTGTGTATCTGGCAGCACACGTTGCTGGTGCATGCTGTCAAACACTGCTCGAGCCTCATCGTAGCGTTTGATCTCAGTATATGCGCTGATTGCTGCACTGCAGGCATGCGCAATAAATGCAACTCCTCTTGCTCTGCTGTTTCCAAAGAAATTAACACCTAGCTCTGGCTTGTCGCACTCCGTGTATCCACTGATCACAATGCTGTAGTAATGCAGATTGAGGCGCACACGTCTCTTGTGCATCATGTTGATCAGCTTCGTGATCACCTCAGGCTGCTTGCATTGTGCAGCGACTTGTATAGAAGCTTCAAAGGCACTCGTTTGGTGGCACCAGAAGCTCTGCTGCTCTCTGTCTCTGTTGGATCTGCTGCAGATTTGGAAGAGCCTCCCGAAGAGCTGATGAAGGCACGTTGCAAGCGCTCCCTGATGCTTCCCCCAGCCGACGTGCGTGTGCAACGCTGCAGCACAGCTCTCAGCATCCGATCGCTTGCCTGTTGCCACAATTGGTTTGCAATTATGAGGATCATCAGCGATGTGATGTTCTGTACGCTGAAATGATCTTTGCGGACGGCGGGCTAATACGCTGGAGTAGATGGGTCATCAAGATTACCATGATGCAGAGATGGGTCATATCGCTGCCATGTGTATGCGAAGTTGAGATGACACTTGCTGATCACAGGCGCATCTGTTTTGTGTTCGAGCCCGTTCTGCTTTGATCACATCATTGCAACATGGAACGCCTGACGCTGGATCAGCAGCCTCTATGATGCTGTTGACGTTGCTGCTGGCCAGACTCAGCTTGCACTGTGCTTTTGTCAGCTCGTACAGCACAGCTGGAACATATCTCACAAGCATAGTAAGCAGGCAATGTCGAACAGGACAAGCTCTGTCGTCCATAGCGGCAGAAGCAATGTCACTGAGTCGGGCGCAACATACGTACTTCGCAAGGGATATGATCACGCTGCACCCAAGTCAATAAAGCCCACCGATCACAGGCAAGGCAAGCAAGGAGCATTGCCAAACCGACCACTGAAATATCATCAACACAACGGCAGTGCAAGCCGCATGCCTCAGGATGACATCAACGAGAAGCTGGCGCGGCGTCGCAGGACATTAGACTGGCAAAGTTTGATACCCACACTAGAAGACGGTTTCGCGAATAACAGCACATACAGACCTCGAGTACAACAGTTCAACAGAGCCATACAGGTTGCTGCTCGATGCAAACAGCCGGATGTGATCACAGTGCTGCTGAACATGATGCGCAAGAGACGTGTGCGACTCAACATGCATCACTACAGCATTGTGATCAGTGGATACACTGCATGCGGCAAGCCAGAGCTAGGGGTTGATCTCTTCAATGCATGGAAAGGCCTCGGGGTTGGGTTCGATGTGTATGCCTACAGTGCAGCCATCAGCGCTTTCGCGGAAGCAAAGCTCTTCGATGAAGCCAGAGCCGCGTTCGACAGCATGCCGGAACGAGGCGTTCAGCCGAATGTGTACTGTTATGCTGCTATCATCAACATGGACGCTGAGGAAGGCAAATGGCAGCATGCCATCAAGCGCCTTGTTAGTATGCAGAAACAAAATGGCAGACCCAACAGCATGGGTTATAGCGCTGCCATGAAAGCATGCATCAATGCAGAAAAGCCTCACCAAGCCTTGAAGTTGTTTGAGAGTGAAGGTTGTAAGGAAGCGGCACACAATCTCATCACGTTCTGTACTGCGATAGATGTCTGCGCGCTACTGAGTGATCTGGCAACAGCTGAACGCATTTTACGCGAATGCATGATCGACGTATCCGCCCAGACATATTGCTTGCAGTTCAATGATCAATGTGTGCAGCACAGTTGGGCCTGGCAAGCAGCTGAACACTACCTCAATGACATGATCCACAAGCACATCAATCCAAACATCGAGTGCATGAACGCTCTAATCAATGCCTGCAGTAAAGGGGCACAGCCTGATCGAGCCTTGTACTGGCTTCGGAAGATGAAGGACCATAGTTTAACCGCCGACTTGAAGAGCTACACCAGCGTGATGGATGCCTATTGCAGAGCGGGTGATTGTGACAAGGTGGTCGGTTTGTTCAAAGAGATGCAGCGCGTCAGGGTCGCACCCAACATGAAAACGTACAACGTCTTGGTGCGAGCTTGTGGTGACGCTGGCCGATGTGATGAAGCTAAGCAGTACTCTGACGCTATACCTGCAGCTGCAGCCATGGGCTGGAGCATGACAGGATTTCGGATAATGCTATGATCGATGCGTACACGACAGCCAAACGGATGAGTAACACCAACGCAATGTATCAGACTATGTTAGACGAGGGCACGTTGTCTCATTGGAGTGCGAACCATTACGGTCACATGGACTTGCATCAGCACAGCTATGGCACAGCATTGGCAGCTTTACGACGTGTATTTGCAGTCATGCGCGATCCTTCCATAAGCACCGAGAGCTACATACACGATGTCAGGAAAGACATGTGCATTATCACAAGACATGGCAAGAGTCGAGTGTTTCTTGATGGCAGCATTGTGCAGAAGTCAGTGATCAGATAGCTTAGCGATCAAGGCATACAGTACAGCATCGGTGACAATGAGGGCCGTGTCGTCATCGCAAGTGCAGAACTGCAAGCTTATATCGCTAAATAGCGTAGCACAACAGTGGAGGCTCGGTTGTGATGCTCATTGTAATGTGAACTATGTGATTGTCAGCAACACGCAGCACAAGCAAGCGCACGTGAAGTCTGTATCGTAGTACTGCAGACACCAGCGGTCATCATTAAGCACATGTCACAAATGTCAGTTCAGAATCACCATGCAGCAAGTAAGATTGTGAAAACAAAGTCACCTCGCAACGTAGGCAAGACGTCGTCATCAGCAGTACTTCATACAAACGCACTTACGAAACAAGGAGCGCTGTCACAAACAGACCAGGCCCAACGTCATCACTTTTGCTTCGTGTGGCATTGATTCTGCATGGACACTGCGCATGCTTAGTATGTCGCCACTGTGCCTTAGAACGGACTCACTCTTTGCTTTCCATGCCTGATCGACCTGCCAATATGTACTGGGCTGTTATCTTACAGCCGTTTAGTGACTCTGACACAGCTGATATGTATAGAGCTCAGGACATTCTGTCACATACATTGCGTGGCCTGAGGCGCAGCTTGTACCTAAGCTATACGCTCAGTTTCACGTTTGACGCGTCACATATGAGACACGTCATGCCCTGATATTGCCCGCTGAACACGCTGACCAACACGCCGAATGTGAGATGTCTACCGAAAATACTTGCTTCGTGCTTCCAAGCCGCGTTAGAAGAGGACTGTCGTTGTGAATCAGGAAGCTGGCTGCTTGATGGTCCACAGAAGTGTGCCTTCGACAATACTTCGGTCGTCCTGATTAGTGCGACATACTTATCATCATACCTTGCCGTAACTCTAAGCATCACGATCGCTGGTTGTCAGGAGAGTGATAGGGTGTGACGCAGCACAGATATGCGTTAGCAAACTGTTCATGCTGTTCTCTTTTCACGTTAGCGTTAGCAGACTTTTCATGCTGTTCTCTTCAAGTAAGCGAAAGCTCGATGTGACTGGAATGATGAAGGAATGGATTGCGTAATCACATGCTGGTGAGTGGCGTCAGCTGGTTTCGCGCCTCTTGTTAGCAGTAGACAGAAATGACACACTTGTGCGCCAAGCTGACAGTCCATCGATGTGTTGTCACTCGAGCAGCCGTTGTATGACGTCTGTGTTGCTGCTGTTGCTGTTGCCGTTGCTGTTGCTGCTGTTGTCGCTGTCAATGTTGCTGTCACTCATTCCTGGTGTCGCTGTTCTTACCTGAATCGTCTGTATGCCCACGTCGTGTTCGCGCCAAGCATGGCATGACATGCATTGTCGTCTTTCTTTACATTGTGTGTGCAGTGCTATAGTGTGTGTGCGATGTGTTACCAGTCGCCAAAGGCCTCGTGCGTGAAGCTCACACCAGCACGGTTGCATGCTGTTCTCAGTTGCTTTGCAACGTCCCAGTTGTTGCCACAGTAGAACACGCCATACCTATGACGAGACAGCATAAAAGTGGATACACCATGTTGAAGGGACATATAAGTCTACTTGAAGCGATACGGCGCGCAAAGCTTGCGACATAAGTCAAACCCGCGTACGTCAACTGAGGTTCACGATGTCTTAATTTCTCTCGTACTGGAATTTCTCAAAGCCTATGGCAATAACGTGAGTCTTGCCGGAGATGCGTGAGATGCTCTCTAACAGTGATGACACGCAATGACAGAGCATGGGCGCGCGGTGTGTGCAACGCATGTGCGGTAATTTGACGCCACACTGCAGTCGCATCTCACGCGGCAAGTACACTGCAGGTCATAGCGGCTCATTAGAACGGCTACAGCACAGTCACTCAAGCGTTACGCAGAGACTCGTTAGGGTCGTGTTGACGGTTACAACACACTGATTAGGCACAGACACAGACACAGCACCGAGACAGCAGATATAAAAAGTCGAGGCAGTACAAACGATCAAACCTGTCAAGTTCACTGCTGCTAGCATAGTCTTCCACTTGCGTCTTGAGGGTTGCATTGCCTTTGAGCATCTCATACAAGCCTTCTACCTGCCAACATACACATCGCATTGCACCGTGTCACTGAGTGTTAACTTCACGTTGCAGAGTTTCCTGCATCACATTGCGAAGTGTCACTCAGTATTCGCGCATCGCATCGCATAATGAGTTTCAGTGAGTGATACATATCGCACATCACACGTCATTGAGTGGCAAGTCGTATGCCAAACGCCACTGATTGCAAATCATATGCCATCGAGTGTCTTATGCATGTTATACGAGTGGCATGCGCATGACACACAATCAATCACGACTGAGCGTTGACCGCTTTGAGTGCTCACGGTCCAAGCTATAGCGTGGTATGCTCAAGTGCAGCGGCATGGCTGTCCACAATGATTTTGCGATATGAATGTATTCATGTTCGAGCGTGATCGAATATCAGATGCGCAAGCAAGATGCACACCATCAAAGTACTGCTGCGAGTCATGGGAGTGTGCGTAGACATCCGTATGTATGACTGTATCGCGTTTGTATTGAAGGAGTGTAACAAGCATTGCAGAGGTACACATCGCGCACACACCCACAGAGTCTTGTAGATGTGGGAATGATGCGCCAAGCAATGCGCTCATGAGAAACAGAAAAAATCAAAAAGAATCGACATTTTCGGATGCGCAGCAGACCGTGACTCAAAGTAAAATCAGTGTGTACATCACAGCATACTGTTGTGCATATCACTTACATTAACGTGCAACAATGCATACTATCATTGGTACCTGACTGTAGATGTCAGCGTGCATGTGCCGGCTCCCTCTCCTGCTAGACTGCTGCTGGCGTGCAACACTGGTACTTGGATCTGCTTGCAATGTCAGCCTGATCAATGAAATAAGGACACGTGTCGCAGCATGCACATCGCAAAATGTCCCAGTGTGTGTGACATCAAGGTGAGCAGACAACAACAGCACGCGCCTATGCTACAAGACTGTGCATCAGGTACGTGTGTACGTGCAATACTGGTACTTGCATCTTGTTGCAGTGTCAGCCTGACCAATCAAATAACGACATGTGTTGCAGAATGCACATCGTGAGATGTCACAGGGTGCATATCGTGACATGTCACAGAATGCACGTGATAAGCAAGCCACAACAGCATACGCCTACGCTACAAAACTGTGTATGCGGTACGTGTAACACTGGTGATTGCATCTTGATGCATCCTCAAACCTGACTCAGTCAATAACAACAGCGTATCGACCGACCAAGCAATGAACGACACGTGCCACAGGATGCATACCGCAACACGATGATCATACACCAACACACACGCCTACGCTGCAGACACATCGTATGCAGCATGTGAAAGCATGCACAAACCTGTAGTGTGTGTCTGTGTGTAGACACACAGACCATCAGAATCTCGCATGTAGCTACTACAAGTACAGCATCGAAACTCCGGACATTTTCATCTACAGAGGTCTGAGGCCAGTGGTAATAGCGCAGAGAGGATGTCAAGCGGTACATCGTCATGACATCATGCTATGAGATACAGAATCTCATGCAAACAGTTGGAAGTGTAATGCACCTGGGTTGCACTGGTGGATCGCCGATCTCAAGCGGCTGCTGAAAAGACATGTGCTGCTGCTGCTGCTGCTGCTGCTGCTGACCATTAAGCTGCTGATCGTATCGACCCTGAATGTCTCTACGCACATCACTCTTATTGTCGACAGTGTACACAGGTGGTGATCTGATCTCTGATGCATAATGCAGCTTATCTCGATCCTGGTCAGAATGACTTGCATGCATCTGCATCGCATCTGTGGCGTTTGAAGCATGTGTATTCAACACAGGTGCTACAGCTGCCGTGTCGATAGTTGCTGTAGTATCTGTGACACGAGCGTCACGTTGTTCTATGTGTCCATTGTGAGTGAAGTGAGGAATGGCATGCTCTGAGACGTCATCAAGAGACACACTGGCTACTTTTGACTCTACTGCTTGGTGATTAACATTGTGCGCTGTTTCACATGTTGCAGCTGCAATGATCGATGACACTTCACTGGCGAATGCTGGCCGCCCAAAGGCTAGCTTGATCTGTTGCATGATAGCACACGCAGACACACATAGAACACAGACAGACAGACACACACACATCAGATCTTGTAGCACCATCAGACCGTAACAGTAAAACGATTGAGCGCTGATTATTTGGACACGATTGCACCACCTGTGCTCCTGATCATCCGTTTTCAATGCAAAGCCGCGTCATCAGATTTTTGGGTACTGTGCGTGTCAAGACGAGAGTGCTACCTGATTCGCATATGTATTCCAGCACACATGACGAACAGCAAAGCTGACACAACGTTACTGAGATCGCCATGCTCTGGTCAGCATGTGTACTATAACGCCCTGTACACGTACATAATGGCGCGCTGTAAAGTTTATTGATGATCGTGTGCTTGTGTATGACAAGTAGTTACCGTTACCTGGTGCCGTGGCTTGTCACGGTGGCCTTGAAACAGCGCTGTTTCCATGTCTTGCTCGCCTGAACAACTCTCATGTAGATCATTCTGTCTTTGATCACTTTGCATATGTGTCCATGCATCACTGCATGTGTTGTGGTCACTGCTGTCGAGCAATTGCTGTTGGAGTCGTAGAAATGCATCCTTTGCTCCTGTGTCCTTGTTCGTGTACCTGTGACAATTAATTCAACAGTCAAATTTGCATGTTGTAGCAGGCTTATATGTTCAGCCCGGCGAATGCAGGGATGTCTGTACTTGCTTAAGGACACATGGTACGAGCCCTTCCGGTTGAAACTGCAGCAACACTTCCGTCTGCGTCGTGCAGTCCATCCTCTGAAGCATTGTACAAACTACTAACGCAAATGGACTGTTCCTACACGCTCGCGTGTCGTCGCTCGATACGCCTTAGACAAGGCAGTGACAGACATGCAAGTAACATGGACAGCTCATACAACAGTAACATAATCCATACGAGAAATGCAGTTTACGCTCGTGCTTACCAGACTGTGCTGCGGCACTGCCGCAATGCGGGCGCGAAGTGTTTGATCATGTGCTTGTCACGTGTTGCCCACAGTAGGTGCAACTGTTTTACGCCACTGTATTTGTCCATGAGGGATAGCATGGGCGTGAGGCCTACACCACTTGCCACTAGAATGAGCTTGTCATACTATGATGGATGCAACAATGCAGGCAAACGTGCGCGAATGTCAGCGGGTCATCCAAGCATGTTATGTAAGCATGTCTTGTGTGTATACCCTGCAAGTAAATCTTGCAAACGAACACCACACAGGTGATGGACAGCTACGCGCGAAGCATCCATGTGTCAACGCAAAGTATCAGAAAGGTTGTTGATGAAGGTGTGTTATGAGACACACTAGCACGGACACGCTCTGTGTCATGACCTATACAGGTGCTCAGACGCATGCATCTATGCGCATTTGAAACGGATCACCTCAGTACCCGAGGGTTGTTCTACTGTTGCGTGTGCAAATAGACGCGCTCACAGTGAGAAGAAATGCATGACGCAGCCTTCCTCATACCTTGTCACAGCATGAACAACATATAACACATGCATTGCGTACCTTGATAGAATGGTCTGTGGTGCTCGGACTGCATGCTGTGACCCACAGCTGTCGATGCTGTTTGAGCAGCGAGCGTGCAAAGAGTGTACATGTCCAGTCTCCTCGCGCTGCTACATAGAAGGATGCACCTCTCTTACCATCAGACCTGTATTGTATAGATGAAATTGCAGCGATCAAGGACATGTACGTGAGCAGATACGAATACTCAGTTAGGAACACGACTCATAGTCAGATGACATGCGAAATGTCACGTGTCACCATACCATCGGCGCAATGACATGTTAGACTGCGCTCAAGAGATGACTTGTACGTTGGTAGATGCGTGTGTTTTGGTACTGTTTGCGACAAACAAAGGCTTGTCTTCAAGCAACAATGTAGTTGTGCCATTCCAATAACACATGTATGATGCATGGAAGGTACGTTGCAACAGACGATGGCTTGCACGCCTAAACGAGCAATGGCTTGCGCTCAGGCAGCAGCGTATATCTTCATACCATACTGAAAGTATCAAGTAATGTCTTACCTTATCTCAGGCATGACACTGAATGGGTGCCACTGCGTGTGACTGATCCATGGCACATTCACATAGCAGTACTGGCCTGGCGATAGCCTGCAACAACAGCAAAAGCATCAACAGCAAGTAACGCGCATGGCGTGAACACCTTGTAGGGTCAGCGGACGCAACATATGATGCTGACGGTCAACAGCATGACAGGTACACTCTTGGGGTTGCCTATTTGCTACGGCCTTCGTGTTAGCGAGGTGTAACCGCGAACCGGTCTCACATGAGCCTGGCCAGAGAACCCGCAACTCTCATGAAGGTCTATCGAGCAGCGAACACTACGTGTGGTTCAGCAGACATATGCACTGCAGCATGCAAATCAAGGCGACACTGACACCGCGCTACAGCTGCAAGCAACATGCAATCACTGCATACCACGCAGCTGATCATGAATTTTTGGTGTGTCTGCATGCATGCATGCTATACATCATGTATTGCGTCATCATGAATGAGATGTCACACATACCGAAGCAGACAGAGTACACTCTGTAGCATAGCGATGTGTTGAGTGTATGCGCTGAGACAGGCGGTCTGCGGGTCTCGACTATGCCAAGCTGGTGACGTGCATCCCCGAATGCACAAACTGAGCTAATGCATGTGTTGCATGGAAAGATCAGAATGCCAGAACATGTTGAACAACGCTATGGTGCACTGTTGTATGTCCACTGTAACGTTCACTGTCAAATGTCGATGGTAACGTTCATTGTCGCATGACAACTGTGACATCTACTCATGTGACACACCTGTAGTGACGTGGTAGCTCAAAGCGTACAACAGTACCCATGCCAACAGGCGTGTACTCTGGATTCTCAATGAGAAATGTGTTGAACAGCACAGCATAGCCTGTGTCTAGTACCCACCAAACTAGCAATGGCACACTGAAGTACACCAGTGGCTTTGCGTGGCACGCCAAGGCTATCTGTTCTCACGTCACAAGTAAGAAAAAACACGTTTAAACGTCATAAAACACGAGGTGCTACACTCAAACGGTGTTTCACCAGACGACAAGGGAAAGTAAAGGAGTGCGCCATGTAATCATACAAAACGACCGCTCGCACTCACTCGCCATGCAATAGACTAGAGAACCTCAGCAAATTGATAATAGGCCACAGAGTCAGGTATAGCACTTGCTTCGAATGAATAGCGTTTACTCGGACGCTGCTGTCACCCATGATGCAGGTGTGGCATACAAGCAATGCAACAGAACGCATACAGCTAGTCACTCCGGCGCAGTCATCAGCTTTGTCGGATAATTTTAATCATCTTTGCAGGCACACAACCATGCTGCTTTCCGCCTTTCAATGTGTGTGCGACTCAGTGAGACAAACACATGCAAGCAACATGCTGCTTTCCGCCTTTCAGTGTGTGTGTAACTCAGTGAGACAAACACATGCAAGCAACAAAAAAATTCATGGTGCGTTTTGTGTGACTCACCATCATGGCAAGTGCTGTGTAGTGCACTAGCTTGCGCAGCTCAAAGTGTAACGCCTCCTCATGCTAGGAAGTGCCATTGGAACAACGCACACCACCATGAAGAACAGTGTGGCTAGCCCAGCTCGGCCGATCTGTGAAGCAGCATGACGCACAATTGCAATCAACAGCAACGTAACGACACATGCTCTTCAGTGTTTGCAGCTACCTTTTTCAAAGATAGATGGTCGTCAGCTTTATAGCTTCGTTGATGGTCGTGCTTGGATGTGACTGCTTACACGAGGCGCAGGGGGAAGCTGGATGAGCGCTCAACAGAGCCTCTGCTGTTTGGTGCCTATGCTTTGGTGTGTCAGTGGAGCATACAGCCACTGGCTTACTATAAACCGCAGTATTCCGCTCGGAACACATGCGCTGAGCATGCAAGCGAGGTGGTTGCTCGCGACGACATCCTGCGCAGCTTACAAGCAACGTCAGCGCAGTCGTTCAAGACAATGGTGTAACACGTCAGAGCACACACGCCCACACCTGGTTGTGCACGAGGAAGCCTTGAGCTCCCTTGTCTGCAAAGCGGGCGATCCAGCCAGCAGAGTGTATCGTGCCTGCCAGCAGTACTGTGATGCCAAACTCTGTGTGCAGTGCATGTCTGTGCAAGCAAATACATACGTCCACGCATCACAACACAGGTTCTCAGTGACAGCTGTGTCGTAGTCTAGTTAGCACATGCCCTCTTATAGCAGCGCATGTTCACACAGTACAGTATCCGCTTGACAGCTGCAACAAGCTCAAGCAACGAGTCAAGTCAATGCGTGCTAGCTTACGCGGCTTTGAAGTGAAGTAAGTGAGTATGTGCTTACGTGGGTTCAAAGTCGATGAGGCTACCAACGAAAGAGTTCTGAATGACTCGCCGCGTCGAGTGCAGCTTAGAGCATAGCACCACCAACAGGCTGGCCAGTATGACACCTGCAAAGCAGACAACAGCATGGAAACCTCCCTGTCAGGAGTGAAATTGCATTCCATATCGCACTGCGATTTGCACTTTCATGGTCAGGGTCCTACTTTCCATTTGTGAGCCCACAGTCTGCTTTTGCTAGCGCCACTGCTGTAGCGCCGAGAGTAGAACAATAAGCTGAAAATTAACATGACCATTGCAGTGTCTATGTCTGGCTGTCTCTCGGAGCTCGGACAACGCGCCCAGCTCAAGGACCGCTTCAACCGTCAGTGTGGATGCTGATGCTATGCCACTTTACACGAATCCTTGAAGCTAGCGCTGGTAAGTCTAGCTCAATTGCTGACTAGAGCAACTCTCGGCTTTACATCTCGCTGATAGACATCTTCTAGCAATATTATTACATTGACAGTCGACTCACCAGCCATGTATCTGGTCACTGTGAGCACAAACAGCTGCCACCCGCTACTCGCACAAAGGTGATACGGTGAGCTGCGGCTGACATAGCGCGCGCAGATCTCCCGTGACGATAGTGCGACCACTCGTATGCAGCCACTGCGATGCCACTGGCAAATGCAAACAGCCTCAGCCACCATGATGGAAATCACAAAGGGTTCGCGCTCTTTCTCATGCAAGTCTGGCATGGCTCCGCTTGCAGCCAGATCAGACTGCACCTGTGCATCAAAGGAGTGCACCGCTGGCGGCCTGCTGTTGTTGCGCTTGTGGTGAGACTGCATTGCTTCTGCTGTGTGAGAAGTTTCGTTCTCAAGGAGAGCCCGTGTATCGGAGCATCAGCTGTACTAGTTGGTGCACTCAGTGAACTGTGACAGCTGCATCATGTCTGCTTGCTCGCCGCTGCAGCATCTGATATCTCAGCTCAGCATATGCGACTGCCGCGGGCTAGCGCTGCATCATTTTCAGCCTACTGTTTCGACCGCAGCAATAAAGAAGCACAGAGCAGCACTCCAGCATCAACAGTATGCTGAGAGCTGTGCTGCAGCGGTGTGCACGCGGTGCAGCCGCACGAAGCATCAGAGACCGGCCTGCGGTATTGCTTCTTTCAGCTCTTGTAAGTCTGGAGCTGAGCGATCAGATACAGCACAGAGAGGATCTGAAGCCGTTGAACGCAAGCCGTTCAGACCCGATAACCGCAATGGCCCAGCAAGAGCTGCGCACGGCAACGAGCGTCGTGCGCGCGACACAAGAATATGTTCTCATAACAGCAGAGGACACACGCAGCAGCCTGCTGCGGCAATAGACGGGCGATTGCGATCTAGACGCAATGACAGAGACAACACTGAGCGGCAAATGCCTCAGGATGAAATCAACGACAAGCTAGCTAAGTGTCGCAAAGCATCAGATTGCCAGAGTTTGATACCCATACTGGAACAAGGTTTTGCGAAAAATAGCACCTACAGACCTCAAGTATATCAGTTCAACAGAGCTACACAAGTGGCTGCTCATTGCAAGCAGCCTGATCTCATTGCAAAGTTGATGAAAATGATGCGAGAGAAACGTGTACGTCTCAATCTGCATCACTACAGCATTGTGATCAGTGGATACACGGAGTGCGGCGAGCCACTGATGGCAGTCGGTTATTTCCGACGGTTACAAGCCAGCCAAAAAGAATGCAATGCACACATATACAGTGCAGCGATCAGTGCTTGCACAGAAGCTAAGCTGTTTCAAGAGGCTAGGGCAGTGTTCGACAGCATGCAAGAACGGGGCGTGCAGCCCCATATAGGCTGCTATACTGCTACGATGAAAGCACACGTCAACGCAAAGGAGCCCGAACAAGCCTTGATGTTGTTTTACAGTGATGAATGCAGGGCTACAACTCCAAACGTCATCACGTATGGTACAGCGATTGACGCGTGCAGTCAACTGAGCGACTTACCTCAAGCGCAGCGCATCTCCCAGCAGATGCTCGAAGACCACGTCCGCCCCAATGTCATCATATACAACTCCCTAATCAATGTATGCAGCACTGTGGGTGACTGGCAAGCAGCTGAACAGTACTTCAACGAGATGATCAACATCGACATCACACCTGTTATGGAGGGTATGAGTGCTCTGATCAATGCCTGTGGCAAAGGTGGTCAGCCTGATCGAGCCTTGTACTGGCTGAGACAAATGAAGAAGCACAAACTGGTAGCGAATGTCTACAGCTACAGTTCCGTGATGGACGCCTATTGCAGAGCAGGCGACTGTGATGGTGTGGTGCGAATGTTCGAAGAGATGCAGCGTGCTAAGGTGACGCCTCACTTACTCAGCTACAACATACTGATCCGAGCATATGGCGAGGCAGGTCAGTGTGACAAAGCTAGGGAGTACTTTGACGCTATACCTGCAGCGGGGCTGAAGCATGATGACGTCTCATGTAAGTCTATGAGTGATGCATACACACAAGCTGGTCGGCTCAGCGAAGCTGACACTATGTACGATAGCATGCTAGACAAAGGCATGCTTACACACTGGAGTGCGCGACAACCAGGACAGATAGATCTGCACGAGCACAGCTACGGCACAGCATTAGCAGCTATGCGACGTGTGTCTGTGGCCATGTGTGACCCACCCACTGCCAATGAGAGCTACATACACGATGCAAAGACGGTGTTGTACATCATTACAGGGCATGCGGCCAGTAGAGTCTTGAAGGATGGCAGCACAGTGCAGAGATCCGTAATTAAATGGTTGGATAACAAAGGCATACAGCATAGCCTTGACAGTAATGAAGGCAGGATAGTCATTCAGAGTGCAGAGCTACAAGCTTACGTGGCTAGACAACGTAGTGGAGTTCAGCCTGACCTACTGCAGTGACGCTACATGGTGTAATTCACGTCGAGGCACAGAACCATATGCGGCAGAATAGACAAACGGCTCATGCTCAGTTACACGTCGCCTCTGCATTGCCGCATGTGTCATTTGCATCTACCGCACCTGCATCGCGACACGCTCATACACAGCATAAAAGGGCTCTGTAACGACTGGCCGTGAAGCTGTAACACCAGGACTCTCTCGTTCTCGTAAGTCAAAGCAAACAGCCTCGTAGCATCACGTCTTGGTCGATGCACCATCACGCTGTCTAGCCACATATGCCTGTAACGCAGCACTGGGAACGATCACTCTGCCTTTGTTGTCTGTAGGTATGTAGTTGTCGACACCTTTCTCATTCAGCCACTCAATCACGGATTGCTGTACAACGCTGCCGTCATTCAACACTCGACTCTTTGCATGCCCTGTGATGATAGTCAGGTCATGTTGTACATTGTGTTGATGCTGTCCATGCATGTCACTCGGTGACTCAGTGGTCATGTCGTCAAAGATCATCCGCATCGCTGCAAGTGCTGTGCCATAGCTGTGCTGATGCGTTTATTTGACCTCGTCTTGTATTGCTCCGAAAAGCCAGCATGCCCTGGTCTAGCATGAGCTGATACAAATGGCTAGCTTTGCCACGTTGCTTAGTTTGAGTGTAGGCATCAATCATAGCCATGTAGCTCAGCTCATCGTGCTTCAGCCCCGCTGCAGGTGTAGCGTCAAAGTACTCTCTAGCTTTGTCACACTGACCTGCCTCGCCATATGCTCGGATCAGTATGTTGTAGCTGAGTAAGCTAGGCGTCACCTTAGCACGCTGCATCTCTTCGAGCATGGTAACGACGCTGTCGCAGTCGCCTGCTCTGCAGTAGGCGTCCATCACGGAATTGTAACTGATGACATTCGTTACCAGTTTGTGCTTCTTCATTTGTCTCAGCCAGTACAAGGCTCGATCAGGCTGACCACCTTTGCCACAGGCATTGATCAGAGCATCCATGCACTCTATGTCCGGTTCGATGTGCTCGTCGGACCATCTTCCTGTAGTACTGTTCAGCTGCTTGCCAGTTACCCACAGTGCTGCATACGTTGATTAATGTGCTGTAAGTAATCTGATCGGGGCGGACGTTGTCCTCGAGCATCTGCTGCAACATTCGCCGCGCTTGTGGCAAATCACCCAGCAGACTGCAAGCATCGATCGCCGTATTGAATGTGATGACGTGCGGAACTGTAGACCTGCACTCAACACTGTAAAACAACTTCAAGGCTTGTTCGGGCAACTTTGCGTTGACGCGTGCTTTCATCGCAGCAGTGCAGCAGCCAGCATTGGGCTGCACACCTTGCTGCTGCATGCTTTCGAATACTGCCCTAGCCTCTTCATATAGCTTAGCCTCTGTGCAAGCACTGATGGCTGCACTGTATATGTGTGCATCACATGTTGTTTGACTGGCTCGTAACCGTCGGAAATAGCCGAATGCCATCAGTGGCTCGCCGCACTCAGTGTATCCGCTAATCACTATGCTGTAGTGATGCAGATCACGACGCATGCAATTGTTTTGCATCATCCTTATTAGCTTCGTGATTAGTTCAGGCTGCTTGCACCGAGCGGCAATCTGGATAGGCCTTTTTAAACTGATATATCTGAGGTCTATATGTGCTGTTTTTGGCAAAACGTCTGCAAGTATAGGTATCAAGCTCGCCCAGTCTGATGCTCTGCGACATTGGTGCAGCTTGTCGTTCATATCATCTTGAGGCATCCGACGCTTGGTACTGTCTCTGCCATAATGCCGGGTTGGTGATGGATCTACTGCTGCCGCAACAGCTGAGTGTGTTTTCTGCTGTATTGAAAACGCGGACCTGTGTTACGCGCACAGCGCTCGCTGCTGTTCGCAGCTCTTGCTGGGCCATTGCGGTTATCGGGTTTGAACGGCTTGCGTTCAACGGCTTCAGACTCTCTCTTTGCTGTAACTGTTGCATCATCTGATCCAGACCTAGACTTGTGAGAGCTGAAGAAAGCACAAAGCAAGTGGTTTTCAATGCCTTTCGCAACTGCAGCGCATCTGCTCTGTTGCAACAAAGCTCTCAGCATCCTGTTAACGTTGGTGTGTCCTTTCTGTTCTCTTCTGCTGCAGTTGAAAATAGTAGGCTGGGAGTAAATTTTGACGGCAGGCTGATACGCTCAAGTTACATGCCTAGCATTGTGAACGAGGGATCAACCTGCAACCTGTGTCAGGGCTATTGCAAGTACATTTTGTGAACACACTCGATTCAGACACACCCTCAGAGAACACAGCAATCAGTATGTCTGGCTTCGCAGCAGCAGAGCAGCGTCATAGACAGCGGCAGGCAGATGCAGCGGCAGCGGCAGCAGCAGCAGCAGCAGCAGCAGCAGCAGCAGCAGCAGCAGCAGCAAAACAAGCGGACAGGTACGCCGTATGGCTGTTGCTGCGTTCTGGACGTACAGCACGAGTCCTTGCAAGGTGTTCAGCTATTGGTTCAGTTAGCTAGCCAGCGTCTCTCAACTGTTGCAAAGCAACCATCTCGGCGGACGTTTATGCTTCATATTTCAACGTGAGATGCTCCATATCGACCAACTCGTGGCACAAGAACGAGGCGTGTGTGGTAATTGATTCGCAAGCCTGAGCGTCATTCCCTGACCGAGAGCAACGTATCGGTCTGATAGTCACAGAAGCATTTGGTGTTGTTCACAGTGCGATGGACATAGAGGCGCCCCCAGAGGAGGAACATGGAGAGTAAAGATCCGAGAGGCGAAAAAGGCACACAGGCCGAAACTCAAAGTAAGCAGCTTCGCACCGAACACAGCGCTTTATCAGCTGTTCTTGTATCACATCAATCTAACTCATTTAGCCTCTACCAGTCATGCTTTGAAAGCACTGCGGTTTACAAGACCAGCTGACGTTCTTTCTCATGAGTGCCTCCTCATAGGTGCTGCTTGAATCTGCGTCATTCTTCTGCTGTTGAACACCACTGACGGAGTTTAGGTTTTGTCTCGGCTGGATGATCAATCCAGGCGATCCATTCGTGTTGTACAATGGACGCGCAAAGTGTCGTCGTTTAGGATTCGCCTGTACAAGGGGCTGTGCATGACCATGCGTGTTGACGTCATGCGTATCCATGTAGGATTGGGGCAGAGACCGCTATGGCACATACGGAGTGAAGAGTGCAGCATTTGACAGCTTTGCAGCAACATCACAGAGCAGCATGATAGAGAGCAATCCAGCTGCTGTGTTGGCGCACACTCGTGCATTTGGTTCCACCAGTCATTTGGCCTGCAGTATCAATGCTGGGGGTCACGCTGTGCCCCGTGTGCATGCGAATAGTTTGAGCCTGCAAGACTTTTGGGACAGGTAAAATTACCTTCACGTATACCTTGTAAGTGCTCTATATTGGCTACAGCAACGTGCTAGCACTCCGAGTCTCGTTGGAAAGATATGGACATCAGCGTGTGTTGCGTAACAAAGCTTCTGTTGTCAACAGTCGAGGTCGGTTGCGAGTACAGATCAGCAAGACATCACGCACGTGAGACTTTCGATATCACGGTATGTCACCAGGCCAAGCTACAGCTACGTCTGCCTGTGCGCACTTTGATCAAAGCGCAACACAATTTGGTTCTCTTGTGTGTCGTAGGGGCTGATTAGCCACCATGAAAATCATGTCAGTGTCAGACGCAATGATCAGGTGCATCCGCCTGCTGCAAATTCTAACGACACTGTAATGGATGAGGCCATGCGCATGCTGTTGCATATTGATGTGAACAGCAGATCAACGAACGCACATGATCACCTCTTTTCCGCTCTCTGTGGTCGAGTTGTTCATATCAAGCTATAGGCGGCTGACAATGCTGCCATTTGCTCATGTTTGCCATGGCGATGCAAATGTACACTGATGTACACAGGTTTGAGAAACCAGAGCTGCCACTGATTATACAAGGCATCCCATTAGTTGAACGCTGGCCTGCGCATGAGAATGACAGCTGGACATTTGACAAGCTCGCTACTGACTATCCAGATGTCAAAATGAAGGTACGTTATGGTATGCCTTCGTAACACAGACGCGCAGCATAGCCTCAGAGGGTAACATTGCATTGCCACACAGCGTGACATTCCATAAGTGACTACTCTTGAGCGTGCCGCGCTGCACTGCAGTAGCCTGTGTACTTACACACAGTTGTGTGCATATGTAGCCTACGAATGTCACAGCAAGAGTTCAGGTCACACTTGGTTGTACTCTGCAGGGATGCAGATACACGCCTTTGGCATTGTTCATGCGCTCAGGGTGTGCGGAAGACCGGTGTCATGCGAATGCATGTCACTATTACCACGACGCACAGATTGCAACACTGCTGCTGTTCTCGCGTCTTGTCATTCCCCTTGAGATGTATCAGTGTGGAGAACATAATAATGGCTATGCAGCAATATCTTGATCAAAGCACTCGTGTCTGTTGCTTCTCATCTTGTGCTTGATGTCTTCATAAACACAAAGGGCAGTGATAGCTGTGCCGTACCAGTTTCACGTTGAACTTTCACAGTGTGGAGAGGATGACGATGGATATGCAGTGTTGATGCCGCTATAGACACCCACATGTTCTGCCATGTTCACCTTAATAATGACTACCTCACCAGCAAAAGATTTTTGCTCTTTGCTCTTTGCTTGTGGTCTATGTTTTTGTGCACGTGTATCAGTGTGGAGAGGATGACGATAGGTATGCAGTGAAAGTGCGTCTAAAGCACTTCATGCAGTATGTGCAGCACCAGCAGGATGACTCACCGCTCTACATCTTTGACTCCCGCTTCTATGAGCACAAGATCGGCACTGGCCTGAACAGCGACTACAAGGTATGTTGCTTTTGCTATCTGTAATCATGTGCTAGGCATATGTGTACATGATCACGTGACACCGAAAGCGTGCGTTATCTGTCAAGGCATTGATTGGCGCTTGATCGCGTGACACAAGTATATCGTATGTATCGAGTGCATCTGACTCGCACTTCTGTGAAGACATACCTTGCACTTTTCTAATACTGATCGCAAGGTTCACAATGTAAGCTGTATCGTACATGTATAGTACAGCACAGCCGATTGCCTGCACCATATAACGACATGCTACCATGCCGTAACGCTGCTATGGGTCTCTCCTGTTGAGTGAGATAAGAGTACAACACTCATACCGTTTGTGTGGATAATTTGTCACACGTTACAGTGGCAAAAGCAATTACCATTGATCAAGCTGGAAGCACACTTTCCACGTTGAGCACAAGACAGAAGGGCGTATCCGGATGGCATTTCAGGCTGTATCGCACGCTACATGTCTGGAATGTTCCAACTGTCTTGCTTGAGTCGCTCTCACATCATTGCGACATGCTGTTGTGCCACTTGAAGAAACCAAGCATCATCCTTTGCGTCTGCACGAGCAATGCACGTGGGCATGGACGCGTACATGCTTCTATCCTTTGTATGCAAGCGCGTATGCGGACTACATGCTTGCGCGCGTGCCTTCCCAATCTCTGGACGGCCTCTTACGATTGCAACGTTGCTGACTCATTGTCTTGTTGGTCATATATGCCTTCCGTCTTGATGTGCCTGTTCGAGTTGTATGTAACAGATGCCACTCGAGACTTTGCATCAGATTTCGTGTCGCAGCACGATCGCTCTATGTTTCCCATGGGCTGCAGTTCAACATATATGTCGCACCCTGTCCCACGTGGATACACACAGTGCTGCTCACGTGTTACAACTCTTGTACATCTGTGCATGCATGCGTCACTGTGTATGTATGTAACAGGTGCCATCATACTTCCCAGATGATCTGTTTTCTCTAGTGGGTGAGCGCCGGCGGCCCCCACACAAATGGTTCCTCATTGGTCCTAAAAGGTAACTGAAACGTAACATGATGCATACAGTCCTCCTAATACTCTCGCGCACATGTGAAGGTGTATGCAGAAATCACATATCGCCAGTCTGTCGAACTATACAGGACTGTTCGCAGTCTTGTGACCTGTTTATCAGTACTTGAACACTTGAGCAAACAGGCATACATTAGAACTACATTGTTACAAGCTGCCTGTGAGTGCCTGCTTATTTGCAAGTGTGTGTCGCCTGGTATGGTGCGCGTGCAAGTGTCCATCCAAACATCAGCATGCAGCTTGCGTCTGACTCAGAGTAGCGTCGAACACGCACTCCCTTGCGCTTGGTCGCGCCATTGCAGGACATGCGCACACGCATCTGTTGGTTGCAATTTTAATATGCTCGCACGTCTGATTTCCCTAGCTTGAAGTCGCGTCGTTATGATCTATTGCAAACAGTGCATGTCTGCAAGACAGGTCATGGACACACATCGTGGTGAATGCGTATGACAGACAAATTCACGTTCTCTTGAAGTCTGATTGCAGACGTACAACCTGTCGTGATGCGGGCACGCCACGGTGCTCCTGTATCAGTTGCTTACGTGTCCAAGCAATGTAACGCTAAATCACGTCACATCATGGGTCAAACACACGTGCACATGTCAATCCATTGGCAACATCAGCATGAGACACTGTGATCACTTGACACACTACACGCACGCCAGTCAAGCTTCTGTACGTATCTATACCACGCCCTCATACCGTATGCAACAGGTCAGGCACATGTGCGCACATTGACCCTCTAGCAACATCAGCATGGAACACTGTGATTAAGGGCTGTAAGCGGTGGATCCTGTTCCCTCCACAGACAGCAAAGAACATTGCTAAAGGCAAAACTGTCATCAAGTGAGTGCTCAGCTCTGTTATAAACACATAGCATTATCAATTGAGTGCTACTGTTGACACTTTATCAAGGTATCAATCTGGGTCTTCGTTCACGGTTTGCCTCAAATGATGCTCGTGCGTATTTATTGCGGGCGCATTCCGTGTACAGCAAGAGCTCACACCAGGAACATCGCAAAAGGCAAAGTTTCCGTCAAGTCAGTAGTCTGGTCTACTTGATACGTTGCATACATCACTCTCACACAAAATTCTTAACGTGTGTATCAGCCTTCTTCGTTTGAGCACCAACAGTATAAAACGCGTTACAGAAAGCAAGATTGCATGTTATGAGCTACCCTCTGAAGGTCCCGCCTTCAAGCGGACGTGAAGTTGTGCAATCAATGCACGCATCGTCACCTTTCGACGCACAAATCCAGTGCCTGTGTGAGCATTGCAGCTGCACGTATGACGGCTTGATTCGCACTGGCATGGAACGACTCTCTCTGCCTGTGAATGTGCTTCGAGCAAAACCTAAGCTAATTTTTTTGCTATACTGTAATGTTTCACTATATCAAACAGGAGTGGAGAAGACGATGAAGCTGTGGGCTATTTTCTAGAGCATGTGCCACGATTGCGGCAGCTGGCACTCACCAGAGACCCGACACTTCAGATGTATGAGGTGCGTAAATAAGTACTCTATGGAACGCGAATTAAACTCCTAATATGAAGCGCGAGCCGATCAGGCTTCGCGTGTCTACACTATGCGGACCGTGCATACGTCTTGCGTGTGTACGTGAAGCCACATTTCGTGTCAAACACGTCACGTTAGATACTCTAGGTTGTTCACGACCTTCATGACCCTTGACTCTGTATGTCACGTGATCCCTGAAGTTTGCTGCAGTGAAGTAGCGTAATGTACGCCTGCAATCTGTGCAGTGTGAAGGCAAGACAAGTTATGTGCCCATTCCATGCAATGCGCGCAAAGCGAATGGTGCATGTCGCGAGTGGATGATCACTTGGTTACACGCACTTGTGATCAGCTAAGCAGGTGCAGTAACGTGCTTTGCTGTACGTGTCACGCTGTTTTGCATGCAATTGACTATTGCAGTTTGTGCAGTATGAGGGAGAGACAGTGTATGTACCAGGAGGCTGGTGGCATGCAGTCATCAACCTGACAGACACGGTTGCTGTCACACAGAACTTTTGCTCCAGACACAACTTTGTGAAGGTATGCAGCTCTGTCGATTGTTAAGCACGGCATCTCAT
>CAXIVC010000139.1:25000-27500 GCA_964035585.1 Polytrichum formosum | reverse complement strand
TCAGCTTTTGTCTCTCTGCTCAAGTTTGGGGCCAGGTAGACGTTTTCCCCTTAGCCGCTGGGGCCTCCCCGCGCTGCTCCGCCACTCCTCCCCGCGCTGCTCCGTCACTCCTCCCCCTCCCTCCTCCCGTATAAAAAATGAATAAAGTAAAATCTATATATAGTTTTTATTTAGTTAAATTAATATAAAATTGATATAAATAACCCCTCTGCCACCTGTCCCGCCCCCACCTGTCCCGACCGCGCCCCCGCCAGTCCCAGTCGCTACGGCGCCCCCGCCAGTCCCGACTAGCGCCCCGCTAGTCCCGGTCGCGACGGCGCCCCCGCCAGTCCCGATTAGCGCCCGCTAGTCCCGGTCGCGACGGCGCCCCCGCCAGTCCCGATTAGCGCCCGCTAGTCCCAGTCGCCACGGCGCCCCCGCCAGTCCCGACTAGCGCCCGCTAGTCCCAGTCCCAGTCACTTCTGCTACAATTCTGCTAGTGCCCGCCGCGGTTCCCTCACTCCACCTGCTAGTCCCGACTAAAAATAGGTCTCCAATACAAATAGAACCCAACACTGATACAAATATTAATCCCCAACCTTGGTATTAGGGTGGGTTCAGTTTTCGTCTATTTATGCCCGGTTTAAAATAGGCATATATTTTCATCTATTTACGAGCCGACTAAAAATGGGGGTTGGATACAAATGGAATTCAACACACTTGGGTATGAATCCCAAACCTTGGTATTGGGTGGGTTCGGTTGTCATTCATTAAGGAGCAAACACACATGGGTGTGGGATACAAAATGGAATTCAACACACTAAGGTATTGGGTATTGGGTATTGGGTGGGTTCGGTTCTCATTCATTTAGGAGCAAACACATGGGTCTCGGATACAAAATGGAATTCAACACACTAAGGTATTGGGTATTCATCTATTTACGAGCCGACTAAAAATGGGGGTTGGATGCAAATGGAATTCAACACACTTGGGTATGAATCCCAAACCTTGGTATTGGGTGGGTTCGGTTGTCATTCATTAAGGAGCAAACACACATGGGTGTGGGATACAAATGGAAATTCGACACACTTGGGTGTTAATCCCAAACCTTGGTACTAGGGTGGATTCGCTTCTGATGTATTTGGGAGCAAACACATGGGTGTGGGATACAAAATGGAATTCAACACACTAAGGGGTTTAATCCGGAACCTTGGTAATTGGTGGATTCGATTTTCATATATGTACGACCCGATTAAAAATAGGTATCAAACTTTGTCTATTTGCGGTTTTCATCCACGCATGACCGGATTTAGAAAATGGTGTGGATCTAGATATATTTAGGGCCAGATTAATAATAGGCGTCGGATACAAATGGAACCCGACACACCTAGGTTTTGATCCGGTCGATTAATTGGGTGGATTGGGTCACATCTATTTATGGCCGGATTAAAAAAGAGGTCTGGATTTAGATTTATTTAGGGCCCAACTGAAAATAGGCATACTAAACACGAATGCATTTAGACACACCTAGGTATAAATGCGGTCGATTGGTCGGGTGGATTCGATTATGATCTATTTACGACATGACTAAAAATAGGTACAGATTATGATCTATTTCGTGGATGGATGAATTCGGAAGGTGAGGGTTAAACCTGGGCGTTAGTTAATTGGATGCGAAGGAGTGAAATGGGTGGAGCAAAATAAAATGGGTATGGAATAGGATATATTTAGGACCCTAAACCTCAAAAACAAAAAAGGTATATGATTAGGATCTGTTCATGGACGAATTCGGAAGGTACGAATTAGTTAATTCGATCCGAAACACAGTCAGGTATTACGAATCCGAGAGGTCGGTATTGGGTGGATTCGGGTTTCATTCGTTTCGGAGCAGAAACGCACTTGCCTCGGATTCGAATGGAACCGAACACACTCGCGTGCCGATCAGAAACCCTGGTAATTGATGGTATTTACGGCCGGATAAAAAAAAAGGTCTGCATCTTCACCTATTTACGATTTTGATGTGTTTAGGACCCGATTAAAAAAAGGTATCGAAGTTGATCTATTTAGGGGGTTCGGGCATTTACGACCGGATTGGAAAAAGGTCTGGATCTTGATCGATTTACGATGTTCATCTATTTGGGACCGGATTAAAAAAAGGTCCGGTTTAGGTGGATTTACGACGGGATGAAAAACAGGGTTCGATGTTGATCTATTTCGGGGTAGCAGGTATTTAGGAAGCGATTTGAATAAAAGGCATCGATAAATTGGGTGGATCGGGTTCTGATTGATTTAGGGGCGAGCGATGGTAGTAGAGGAATGAATGAATAGATTTGTTGATATTACTATCCTGTAATAAAACGGGTGTGGCGAGAGTAATGCGTTTGTGTTGTTATAATTATAATACGAGGGTTTTGAGAGGCAGATGTGATGTGGTATTGGGTTTTTGGTTGTAGCGAATGGTTTGAAATGAGAATCAGTTTGCGACGTGTTAAAGATTCGGCCGTGTTCAGCGGAGGGGGCA
>CAXIVC010000139.1:2500-5000 GCA_964035585.1 Polytrichum formosum | reverse complement strand
TCACGAGGGTGCCGCGGCCGGGCCACGAAGGCCCATCAGGCAGCCCCTCCCCTCCCGGCGCTAAGATCGATCCTGGTTCTGCAGCGGGCAGGGTCGGTCGGCAGAGCCGCCTCCCCTTGTAGAAGCCTCTGGGACTCCGTGCAGGGCCCCTCCCCCATCGTCAAACATCCTTTTGTCTCTCTGCTCACAGTTGGGGCCAGGTAGACGTTTTCCCTTTTCCCGATTCCCTCGCAATTTCGACCAGAATGTTCTCCTCGCACCGGAATCACGAGGGTGCCGCGGCCGGGCCACGAAGGCCCATCAGGCAGCCCCTCCCCTCCCGGCGCTAAGATCGATCCTGGTCCCCGAAAGCCACACGAGGCCAATCGCACCAGGTCGTGCCATCTCGGGGGCTGGGTTTCTACTTCAAAGGCCTACATTCCGTCGTCCGCCATCCTTTGCATTCGACGGTTTTCGTTTGCCGAAACCCTTGCCCCACTCGACTTTCCCACCCGATGCGCCCCCTACGCTTCGATCCAAATCTTCACCCTTCACTCGCGGAAAATAAGGCTAACCACGGCCGGGCCACGAAGGCCCATCAGGCAGCTCACCCCTCTCCCACAAGCTTCAGGATCAATTCGTTTCTCGCGCTGGCTTGTGGCGAGTCGCACGACCCCTGCCGCTCCAACCGACTCCCCACGTATAAGCCTCTGGGACTCCGCGCAGGGCCCCTCCCCCACCGTCAAGTCAGCTTTTGTCTCTCTGCTCAAGTTTGGGGCCAGGTAGACGTTTTCCCCTTAGCCGCTGGGGCCTCCCCGCGCTGCTCCGCCACTCCTCCCCGCGCTGCTCCGTCACTCCTCCCCCTCCCTCCTCCCGTATAAAAAATGAATAAAGTAAAATCTATATATAGTTTTTATTTAGTTAAATTAATATAAAATTGATATAAATAACCCCTCTGCCACCTGTCCCGCCCCCACCTGTCCCGACCGCGCCCCCGCCAGTCCCAGTCGCTACGGCGCCCCCGCCAGTCCCGACTAGCGCCCCGCTAGTCCCGGTCGCGACGGCGCCCCCGCCAGTCCCGATTAGCGCCCGCTAGTCCCGGTCGCGACGGCGCCCCCGCCAGTCCCGATTAGCGCCCGCTAGTCCCAGTCGCCACGGCGCCCCCGCCAGTCCCGACTAGCGCCCGCTAGTCCCAGTCCCAGTCACTTCTGCTACAATTCTGCTAGTGCCCGCCGCGGTTCCCTCACTCCACCTGCTAGTCCCGACTAAAAATAGGTCTCCAATACAAATAGAACCCAACACTGATACAAATATTAATCCCCAACCTTGGTATTAGGGTGGGTTCAGTTTTCGTCTATTTATGCCCGGTTTAAAATAGGCATATATTTTCATCTATTTACGAGCCGACTAAAAATGGGGGTTGGATACAAATGGAATTCAACACACTTGGGTATGAATCCCAAACCTTGGTATTGGGTGGGTTCGGTTGTCATTCATTAAGGAGCAAACACACATGGGTGTGGGATACAAAATGGAATTCAACACACTAAGGTATTGGGTATTGGGTATTGGGTGGGTTCGGTTCTCATTCATTTAGGAGCAAACACATGGGTCTCGGATACAAAATGGAATTCAACACACTAAGGTATTGGGTATTCATCTATTTACGAGCCGACTAAAAATGGGGGTTGGATGCAAATGGAATTCAACACACTTGGGTATGAATCCCAAACCTTGGTATTGGGTGGGTTCGGTTGTCATTCATTAAGGAGCAAACACACATGGGTGTGGGATACAAATGGAAATTCGACACACTTGGGTGTTAATCCCAAACCTTGGTACTAGGGTGGATTCGCTTCTGATGTATTTGGGAGCAAACACATGGGTGTGGGATACAAAATGGAATTCAACACACTAAGGGGTTTAATCCGGAACCTTGGTAATTGGTGGATTCGATTTTCATATATGTACGACCCGATTAAAAATAGGTATCAAACTTTGTCTATTTGCGGTTTTCATCCACGCATGACCGGATTTAGAAAATGGTGTGGATCTAGATATATTTAGGGCCAGATTAATAATAGGCGTCGGATACAAATGGAACCCGACACACCTAGGTTTTGATCCGGTCGATTAATTGGGTGGATTGGGTCACATCTATTTATGGCCGGATTAAAAAAGAGGTCTGGATTTAGATTTATTTAGGGCCCAACTGAAAATAGGCATACTAAACACGAATGCATTTAGACACACCTAGGTATAAATGCGGTCGATTGGTCGGGTGGATTCGATTATGATCTATTTACGACATGACTAAAAATAGGTACAGATTATGATCTATTTCGTGGATGGATGAATTCGGAAGGTGAGGGTTAAACCTGGGCGTTAGTTAATTGGATGCGAAGGAGTGAAATGGGTGGAGCAAAATAAAATGGGTATGGAATAGGATATATTTAGGACCCTAAACCTCAAAAACAAAAAAGGTATATGATTAGGATCTGTTCATGGACGAATTCGGAAG
>CAXIVC010000138.1:20000-22500 GCA_964035585.1 Polytrichum formosum | reverse complement strand
TTTATTCAAATCGCTTCCTAAATACCTGCTACCCCGAAATAGATCAACATCGAACCCTGTTTTTCATCCCGTCGTAAATCCACCTAAACCGGACCTTTTTTTAATCCGGTCCCAAATAGATGAACATCGTAAATCGATCAAGATCCAGACCTTTTTCCAATCCGGTCGTAAATGCCCGAACCCCCTAAATAGATCAACTTCGATACCTTTTTTTAATCGGGTCCTAAACACATCAAAATCGTAAATAGGTGAAGATGCAGACCTTTTTTTTTATCCGGCCGTAAATACCATCAATTACCAGGGTTTCTGATCGGCACGCGAGTGTGTTCGGTTCCATTCGAATCCGAGGCAAGTGCGTTTCTGCTCCGAAACGAATGAAACCCGAATCCACCCAATACCGACCTCTCGGATTCGTAATACCTGACTGTGTTTCGGATCGAATTAACTAATTCGTACCTTCCGAATTCGTCCATGAACAGATCCTAATCATATACCTTTTTTGTTTTTGAGGTTTAGGGTCCTAAATATATCCTATTCCATACCCATTTTATTTTGCTCCACCCATTTCACTCCTTCGCATCCAATTAACTAACGCCCAGGTTTAACCCTCACCTTCCGAATTCATCCATCCACGAAATAGATCATAATCTGTACCTATTTTTAGTCATGTCGTAAATAGATCATAATCGAATCCACCCGACCAATCGACCGCATTTATACCTAGGTGTGTCTAAATGCATTCGTGTTTAGTATGCCTATTTTCAGTTGGGCCCTAAATAAATCTAAATCCAGACCTCTTTTTTAATCCGGCCATAAATAGATGTGACCCAATCCACCCAATTAATCGACCGGATCAAAACCTAGGTGTGTCGGGTTCCATTTGTATCCGACGCCTATTATTAATCTGGCCCTAAATATATCTAGATCCACACCATTTTCTAAATCCGGTCATGCGTGGATGAAAACCGCAAATAGACAAAGTTTGATACCTATTTTTAATCGGGTCGTACATATATGAAAATCGAATCCACCAATTACCAAGGTTCCGGATTAAACCCCTTAGTGTGTTGAATTCCATTTTGTATCCCACACCCATGTGTTTGCTCCCAAATACATCAGAAGCGAATCCACCCTAGTACCAAGGTTTGGGATTAACACCCAAGTGTGTCGAATTTCCATTTGTATCCCACACCCATGTGTGTTTGCTCCTTAATGAATGACAACCGAACCCACCCAATACCAAGGTTTGGGATTCATACCCAAGTGTGTTGAATTCCATTTGCATCCAACCCCCATTTTTAGTCGGCTCGTAAATAGATGAATACCCAATACCTTAGTGTGTTGAATTCCATTTTGTATCCGAGACCCATGTGTTTGCTCCTAAATGAATGAGAACCGAACCCACCCAATACCCAATACCCAATACCTTAGTGTGTTGAATTCCATTTTGTATCCCACACCCATGTGTGTTTGCTCCTTAATGAATGACAACCGAACCCACCCAATACCAAGGTTTGGGATTCATACCCAAGTGTGTTGAATTCCATTTGTATCCAACCCCCATTTTTAGTCGGCTCGTAAATAGATGAAAATATATGCCTATTTTAAACCGGGCATAAATAGACGAAAACTGAACCCACCCTAATACCAAGGTTGGGGATTAATATTTGTATCAGTGTTGGGTTCTATTTGTATTGGAGACCTATTTTTAGTCGGGACTAGCAGGTGGAGTGAGGGAACCGCGGCGGGCACTAGCAGAATTGTAGCAGAAGTGACTGGGACTGGGACTAGCGGGCGCTAGTCGGGACTGGCGGGGGCGCCGTGGCGACTGGGACTAGCGGGCGCTAATCGGGACTGGCGGGGGCGCCGTCGCGACCGGGACTAGCGGGCGCTAATCGGGACTGGCGGGGGCGCCGTCGCGACCGGGACTAGCGGGGCGCTAGTCGGGACTGGCGGGGGCGCCGTAGCGACTGGGACTGGCGGGGGCGCGGTCGGGACAGGTGGGGGCGGGACAGGTGGCAGAGGGGTTATTTATATCAATTTTATATTAATTTAACTAAATAAAAACTATATATAGATTTTACTTTATTCATTTTTTATACGGGAGGAGGGAGGGGGAGGAGTGACGGAGCAGCGCGGGGAGGAGTGGCGGAGCAGCGCGGGGAGGCCCCAGCGGCTAAGGGGAAAACGTCTACCTGGCCCCAAACTTGAGCAGAGAGACAAAAGCTGACTTGACGGTGGGGGAGGGGCCCTGCGCGGAGTCCCAGAGGCTTATACGTGGGGAGTCGGTTGGAGCGGCAGGGGTCGTGCGACTCGCCACAAGCCAGCGCGAGAAACGAATTGATCCTGAAGCTTGTGGGAGAGGGGTGAGCTGCCTGATGGGCCTTCGTGGCCCGGCCGTGGTTAGCCTTATTTTCCGCGAGTGAAGGGTGAGAAGATTTGGATCGAAGCGTAGGGGGCGCATCGGGTGGGAAAGTCGAGTGGGGCAAGGGTTTCGGCA
>CAXIVC010000138.1:7500-10000 GCA_964035585.1 Polytrichum formosum | reverse complement strand
TCCGACGCCTATTATTAATCTGGCCCTAAATATATCTAGATCCACACCATTTTCTAAATCCGGTCATGCGTGGATGAAAACCGCAAATAGACAAAGTTTGATACCTATTTTTAATCGGGTCGTACATATATGAAAATCGAATCCACCAATTACCAAGGTTCCGGATTAAACCCCTTAGTGTGTTGAATTCCATTTTGTATCCCACACCCATGTGTTTGCTCCCAAATACATCAGAAGCGAATCCACCCTAGTACCAAGGTTTGGGATTAACACCCAAGTGTGTCGAATTTCCATTTGTATCCCACACCCATGTGTGTTTGCTCCTTAATGAATGACAACCGAACCCACCCAATACCAAGGTTTGGGATTCATACCCAAGTGTGTTGAATTCCATTTGCATCCAACCCCCATTTTTAGTCGGCTCGTAAATAGATGAATACCCAATACCTTAGTGTGTTGAATTCCATTTTGTATCCGAGACCCATGTGTTTGCTCCTAAATGAATGAGAACCGAACCCACCCAATACCCAATACCCAATACCTTAGTGTGTTGAATTCCATTTTGTATCCCACACCCATGTGTGTTTGCTCCTTAATGAATGACAACCGAACCCACCCAATACCAAGGTTTGGGATTCATACCCAAGTGTGTTGAATTCCATTTGTATCCAACCCCCATTTTTAGTCGGCTCGTAAATAGATGAAAATATATGCCTATTTTAAACCGGGCATAAATAGACGAAAACTGAACCCACCCTAATACCAAGGTTGGGGATTAATATTTGTATCAGTGTTGGGTTCTATTTGTATTGGAGACCTATTTTTAGTCGGGACTAGCAGGTGGAGTGAGGGAACCGCGGCGGGCACTAGCAGAATTGTAGCAGAAGTGACTGGGACTGGGACTAGCGGGCGCTAGTCGGGACTGGCGGGGGCGCCGTGGCGACTGGGACTAGCGGGCGCTAATCGGGACTGGCGGGGGCGCCGTCGCGACCGGGACTAGCGGGCGCTAATCGGGACTGGCGGGGGCGCCGTCGCGACCGGGACTAGCGGGGCGCTAGTCGGGACTGGCGGGGGCGCCGTAGCGACTGGGACTGGCGGGGGCGCGGTCGGGACAGGTGGGGGCGGGACAGGTGGCAGAGGGGTTATTTATATCAATTTTATATTAATTTAACTAAATAAAAACTATATATAGATTTTACTTTATTCATTTTTTATACGGGAGGAGGGAGGGGGAGGAGTGACGGAGCAGCGCGGGGAGGAGTGGCGGAGCAGCGCGGGGAGGCCCCAGCGGCTAAGGGGAAAACGTCTACCTGGCCCCAAACTTGAGCAGAGAGACAAAAGCTGACTTGACGGTGGGGGAGGGGCCCTGCGCGGAGTCCCAGAGGCTTATACGTGGGGAGTCGGTTGGAGCGGCAGGGGTCGTGCGACTCGCCACAAGCCAGCGCGAGAAACGAATTGATCCTGAAGCTTGTGGGAGAGGGGTGAGCTGCCTGATGGGCCTTCGTGGCCCGGCCGTGGTTAGCCTTATTTTCCGCGAGTGAAGGGTGAAGATTTGGATCGAAGCGTAGGGGGCGCATCGGGTGGGAAAGTCGAGTGGGGCAAGGGTTTCGGCAAACGAAAACCGTCGAATGCAAAGGATGGCGGACGACGGAATGTAGGCCTTTGAAGTAGAAACCCAGCCCCCGAGATGGCACGACCTGGTGCGATTGGCCTCGTGTGGCTTTCGGGGACCAGGATCGATCTTAGCGCCGGGAGGGGAGGGGCTGCCTGATGGGCCTTCGTGGCCCGGCCGCGGCACCCTCGTGATTCCGGTGCGAGGAGAACATTCTGGTCGAAATTGCGAGGGAATCGGGAAAAGGGAAAACGTCTACCTGGCCCCAACTGTGAGCAGAGAGACAAAAGGATGTTTGACGATGGGGGAGGGGCCCTGCACGGAGTCCCAGAGGCTTCTACAAGGGGAGGCGGCTCTGCCGACCGACCCTGCCCGCTGCAGAACCAGGATCGATCTTAGCGCCGGGAGGGGAGGGGCTGCCTGATGGGCCTTCGTGGCCCGGCCGCGGCACCCTCGTGATTCCGGTGCGAGGAGAACATTCGGGTCGAGATTGCGAGGGAATCGGAAAGCGTATCGGGGTTGCGTGGGGCTAGTCCGGCAAACGAAAACCGTCGAATGCAAAGGATGGCGGACGACGGAATGTAGGCCTTCTGAGTAGGGCTAGCCCCAGAGATAAACCGAGGCGCTCCCGCCCCTTTGTCGGGCCGACGCGAGGGGGCCCCAACCCCAGCGGCTTCGGGAAAAAACGGGAAAAGGGAAAACGTCTACCTGGCCCCTACTCTCGGCAGAGAGATGTCACAAATCCCTCTTCGATGAGGGAGACGCGAGCATTGCACGAATCCCGATTCAACAAGGGAGACGCTCGCGTCCAAGTCAAAATCGGGAATCCCATTGTCAAATGGGGGGGGCAAAGCTGCCTCGGGGAAAAAAAGCCTTCCTTCGACGATA
>CAXIVC010000137.1:30000-32052 GCA_964035585.1 Polytrichum formosum | reverse complement strand
ATCCGGCCGTAAATACCATCAATTACCAGGGTTTCTGATCGGCACGCGAGTGTGTTCGGTTCCATTCGAATCCGAGGCAAGTGCGTTTCTGCTCCGAAACGAATGAAACCCGAATCCACCCAATACCGACCTCTCGGATTCGTAATACCTGACTGTGTTTCGGATCGAATTAACTAATTCGTACCTTCCGAATTCGTCCATGAACAGATCCTAATCATATACCTTTTTTGTTTTTGAGGTTTAGGGTCCTAAATATATCCTATTCCATACCCATTTTATTTTGCTCCACCCATTTCACTCCTTCGCATCCAATTAACTAACGCCCAGGTTTAACCCTCACCTTCCGAATTCATCCATCCACGAAATAGATCATAATCTGTACCTATTTTTAGTCATGTCGTAAATAGATCATAATCGAATCCACCCGACCAATCGACCGCATTTATACCTAGGTGTGTCTAAATGCATTCGTGTTTAGTATGCCTATTTTCAGTTGGGCCCTAAATAAATCTAAATCCAGACCTCTTTTTTAATCCGGCCATAAATAGATGTGACCCAATCCACCCAATTAATCGACCGGATCAAAACCTAGGTGTGTCGGGTTCCATTTGTATCCGACGCCTATTATTAATCTGGCCCTAAATATATCTAGATCCACACCATTTTCTAAATCCGGTCATGCGTGGATGAAAACCGCAAATAGACAAAGTTTGATACCTATTTTTAATCGGGTCGTACATATATGAAAATCGAATCCACCAATTACCAAGGTTCCGGATTAAACCCCTTAGTGTGTTGAATTCCATTTTGTATCCCACACCCATGTGTTTGCTCCCAAATACATCAGAAGCGAATCCACCCTAGTACCAAGGTTTGGGATTAACACCCAAGTGTGTCGAATTTCCATTTGTATCCCACACCCATGTGTGTTTGCTCCTTAATGAATGACAACCGAACCCACCCAATACCAAGGTTTGGGATTCATACCCAAGTGTGTTGAATTCCATTTGCATCCAACCCCCATTTTTAGTCGGCTCGTAAATAGATGAATACCCAATACCTTAGTGTGTTGAATTCCATTTTGTATCCGAGACCCATGTGTTTGCTCCTAAATGAATGAGAACCGAACCCACCCAATACCCAATACCCAATACCTTAGTGTGTTGAATTCCATTTTGTATCCCACACCCATGTGTGTTTGCTCCTTAATGAATGACAACCGAACCCACCCAATACCAAGGTTTGGGATTCATACCCAAGTGTGTTGAATTCCATTTGTATCCAACCCCCATTTTTAGTCGGCTCGTAAATAGATGAAAATATATGCCTATTTTAAACCGGGCATAAATAGACGAAAACTGAACCCACCCTAATACCAAGGTTGGGGATTAATATTTGTATCAGTGTTGGGTTCTATTTGTATTGGAGACCTATTTTTAGTCGGGACTAGCAGGTGGAGTGAGGGAACCGCGGCGGGCACTAGCAGAATTGTAGCAGAAGTGACTGGGACTGGGACTAGCGGGCGCTAGTCGGGACTGGCGGGGGCGCCGTGGCGACTGGGACTAGCGGGCGCTAATCGGGACTGGCGGGGGCGCCGTCGCGACCGGGACTAGCGGGCGCTAATCGGGACTGGCGGGGGCGCCGTCGCGACCGGGACTAGCGGGGCGCTAGTCGGGACTGGCGGGGGCGCCGTAGCGACTGGGACTGGCGGGGGCGCGGTCGGGACAGGTGGGGGCGGGACAGGTGGCAGAGGGGTTATTTATATCAATTTTATATTAATTTAACTAAATAAAAACTATATATAGATTTTACTTTATTCATTTTTTTATACGGGAGGAGGGAGGGGGAGGAGTGACGGAGCAGCGCGGGGAGGAGTGGCGGAGCAGCGCGGGGAGGCCCCAGCGGCTAAGGGGAAAACGTCTACCTGGCCCCAAACTTGAGCAGAGAGACAAAAGCTGACTTGACGGTGGGGGAGGGGCCCTGCGCGGAGTCCCAGAGGCTTATACGTGGGGAGTCGGTTGGAGCGGCAGGGGTCGTGCGACTCGCCACAAG
>CAXIVC010000137.1:17500-20000 GCA_964035585.1 Polytrichum formosum | reverse complement strand
CATTTATACCTAGGTGTGTCTAAATGCATTCGTGTTTAGTATGCCTATTTTCAGTTGGGCCCTAAATAAATCTAAATCCAGACCTCTTTTTTAATCCGGCCATAAATAGATGTGACCCAATCCACCCAATTAATCGACCGGATCAAAACCTAGGTGTGTCGGGTTCCATTTGTATCCGACGCCTATTATTAATCTGGCCCTAAATATATCTAGATCCACACCATTTTCTAAATCCGGTCATGCGTGGATGAAAACCGCAAATAGACAAAGTTTGATACCTATTTTTAATCGGGTCGTACATATATGAAAATCGAATCCACCAATTACCAAGGTTCCGGATTAAACCCCTTAGTGTGTTGAATTCCATTTTGTATCCCACACCCATGTGTTTGCTCCCAAATACATCAGAAGCGAATCCACCCTAGTACCAAGGTTTGGGATTAACACCCAAGTGTGTCGAATTTCCATTTGTATCCCACACCCATGTGTGTTTGCTCCTTAATGAATGACAACCGAACCCACCCAATACCAAGGTTTGGGATTCATACCCAAGTGTGTTGAATTCCATTTGCATCCAACCCCCATTTTTAGTCGGCTCGTAAATAGATGAATACCCAATACCTTAGTGTGTTGAATTCCATTTTGTATCCGAGACCCATGTGTTTGCTCCTAAATGAATGAGAACCGAACCCACCCAATACCCAATACCCAATACCTTAGTGTGTTGAATTCCATTTTGTATCCCACACCCATGTGTGTTTGCTCCTTAATGAATGACAACCGAACCCACCCAATACCAAGGTTTGGGATTCATACCCAAGTGTGTTGAATTCCATTTGTATCCAACCCCCATTTTTAGTCGGCTCGTAAATAGATGAAAATATATGCCTATTTTAAACCGGGCATAAATAGACGAAAACTGAACCCACCCTAATACCAAGGTTGGGGATTAATATTTGTATCAGTGTTGGGTTCTATTTGTATTGGAGACCTATTTTTAGTCGGGACTAGCAGGTGGAGTGAGGGAACCGCGGCGGGCACTAGCAGAATTGTAGCAGAAGTGACTGGGACTGGGACTGCGGGCGCTAGTCGGGACTGGCGGGGGCGCCGTGGCGACTGGGACTAGCGGGCGCTAATCGGGACTGGCGGGGGCGCCGTCGCGACCGGGACTAGCGGGCGCTAATCGGGACTGGCGGGGGCGCCGTCGCGACCGGGACTAGCGGGGCGCTAGTCGGGACTGGCGGGGGCGCCGTAGCGACTGGGACTGGCGGGGGCGCGGTCGGGACAGGTGGGGGCGGGACAGGTGGCAGAGGGGTTATTTATATCAATTTTATATTAATTTAACTAAATAAAAACTATATATAGATTTTACTTTATTCATTTTTTATACGGGAGGAGGGAGGGGGAGGAGTGACGGAGCAGCGCGGGGAGGAGTGGCGGAGCAGCGCGGGGAGGCCCCAGCGGCTAAGGGGAAAACGTCTACCTGGCCCCAAACTTGAGCAGAGAGACAAAAGCTGACTTGACGGTGGGGGAGGGGCCCTGCGCGGAGTCCCAGAGGCTTATACGTGGGGAGTCGGTTGGAGCGGCAGGGGTCGTGCGACTCGCCACAAGCCAGCGCGAGAAACGAATTGATCCTGAAGCTTGTGGGAGAGGGGTGAGCTGCCTGATGGGCCTTCGTGGCCCGGCCGTGGTTAGCCTTATTTTCCGCGAGTGAAGGGTGAAGATTTGGATCGAAGCGTAGGGGGCGCATCGGGTGGGAAAGTCGAGTGGGGCAAGGGTTTCGGCAAACGAAAACCGTCGAATGCAAAGGATGGCGGACGACGGAATGTAGGCCTTTGAAGTAGAAACCCAGCCCCCGAGATGGCACGACCTGGTGCGATTGGCCTCGTGTGGCTTTCGGGGACCAGGATCGATCTTAGCGCCGGGAGGGGAGGGGCTGCCTGATGGGCCTTCGTGGCCCGGCCGCGGCACCCTCGTGATTCCGGTGCGAGGAGAACATTCTGGTCGAAATTGCGAGGGAATCGGGAAAAGGGAAAACGTCTACCTGGCCCCAACTGTGAGCAGAGAGACAAAAGGATGTTTGACGATGGGGGAGGGGCCCTGCACGGAGTCCCAGAGGCTTCTACAAGGGGAGGCGGCTCTGCCGACCGACCCTGCCCGCTGCAGAACCAGGATCGATCTTAGCGCCGGGAGGGGAGGGGCTGCCTGATGGGCCTTCGTGGCCCGGCCGCGGCACCCTCGTGATTCCGGTGCGAGGAGAACATTCGGGTCGAGATTGCGAGGGAATCGGAAAGCGTATCGGGGTTGCGTGGGGCTAGTCCGGCAAACGAAAACCGTCGAATGCAAAGGATGGCGGACGACGGAATGTAGGCCTTCTGAGTAGGGCTAGCCCCAGAGATAAACCGAGGCGCTCCCGCCCCTTTGTCGGGCCGACGCGAGGGGGCCCCAACCCCAGCGGCTTCGGGAAAAAACGGGAAAAGGGAAAACGTCTACCTGGCCC